>BGPR01020509.1:0-15210 GCA_013235015.1 Araneus ventricosus | reverse complement strand
AAAGGTAACGTAGTGCGGGTATCCCAATGCTTTCTATACGGTGGAGCTAAAACGTTTTTAGTTTAGTTTTATTTGATTATATTAACGTACCATTTCGAAGAAACACATGGATTATTTTGAGACCGACTTCGGAATTTTAAACCGCTGTCAGATGAGATGACTGACATCCACTCTCCAAACTTCCGCAACACACCAACGAAAGGGACACCACGCCCACATACACGGTGGATCTTCAGTAGAAACGGATTTCTAACTTGGAACCGGAGTTGAAACGTTACATTTTATTCGGATTATAAGCAAAATCTTCTTTAAGTAGCATAGTCTGTAATGAATCTAAAAGCGACAAGAAGCCCAGGCTAACAAGCGTTTAGTGTAGTTAATATGTTTGTAGAGTCCTTTTATTTTCGTACTGCTGGTGTGTTTATAATACTTAGTCATATTTAATGGGGTAAAAAAATATTCTCTTACAAAAAGCTTTTTGGGCTAAGCTTTTCTAATTTGTGATCCAATATTTTCCATCAAAATTGCTGTTTATTCGTCAACAGGTTACCAATGATATTTTCTGGCAATCGAAATTTTTCCTCCAATTGAGTGAATGCATTTTATTTCTAGTACATGTGTACTTATTTGGCATTAATATTTTTTGTATTAAAAAAAACGTACTACGTACAACGTGAAAAAAACACTTTATATTCACGTTGACTTTTTAGTGCCCAATACAATCCCCCAAATCAATACAGTGCACATTTCTAATTTTATTTATTTTAGAATGGATGATAACACAACGTGAGAGATATGATGTAACAAGATGATCAAAATTCCTCGATGATTCTTGACCAAGAGTTGGCAAATGAAAAACCAATATAGCCCTTGGTCGAGCATAGCTCGAAATTCTCTCTAAATATTTAGTTTCTCAGCAAGTACCTTTTGGGAAAGTGCAGCTGCTTACGACATTTGAAGCTGGAGCAAACTTAGCTTTGTTCTGCATTGGGAAATTCTTTTAAACCAGATATTTTCAAGAGAAAAGTGATGAAAAGCGAAAAAAAAGAAGTTATAAATGAAAATCAGGCATATGTTAGATTGAAAGTTCGTCTAACTATTGCCTCACGATCCATGTAGAAACTGAACAATTCATGGATTGTCTATATAGTGGTGACAACAAGTAAGGAATCGAAGGAGATTTACGTTTGTTGGGAAAAGTTAGTGATAATATTTGGAGAAAGAGAAACGGAGTAGAAGGCATATCAAAATATTTGTTATCCCCAACAACGCCGGGTTATCAACCAGTACCCTATAAAAGAAGTAATTTTTAATTTTAATGAAACTCATGCCGCAAATTAGAAAGAAATTGCGTTGGTAAAACAGTAGATGCCAACTCAATACAGAATTTAAATAAAGCGTTGAATGACTATCGTGTAAATAATAAAAGAATTTTTTGAAAAATGGATATTTTGTAGTTCTGGATACACGTTTCTATAGTAATTGCATTACAAAAAATTGAAAAATAACTTTTCTTGATTTCTGCATGTTCAGACAAATACCGGAATTCACTATGGCAACTAATTACAAAGAAAGTGTGTCAAAAGGTTGGTTATTAGAGCGCATGGCGCTTGTAAGGGTCCCTAATCTTGAGAATTGATATTGCTGTATTGTGCGGATTCTGTTCCTTTCTTCTGTTGACGGTGATGTGGAGAAGGTCAGGCGAGGCAGTCGGAAGGGACATCTTGCTGGAAATCCATTTACATTGGAACTGCGTTCAGTCCATTGTTACTCTTGGGCCTGCCATTCATGATCTCTCCAAGCCATCATACGCCGCACCGCTTCACGCAACTCAATTTCGTTGTGCATCCCTTTAGTAGGAACACTGACAACCGGTTTGTGCCAGTCAGAATCAAACACACACCTTAACCTGTCCTCCAAGTACCGGAAGAGACAGCATATATAGACGCATAGTAGCTGGATCCATACTAGCTACCGGTACCGGACAGTAGTTGGACTATGTAGACTGCAACTAGTACTAGTTGCTAGTACTCATAGCTTGGCGAGCAGAGTTCTCTTGGCGGGCAAACAGTAGCTGGAGCTCCTCTTTTGTTGGCATTTCTGTCTAGGTTATCGTAGAAAGGCGTAGCAGCTAGAGAATCGATATTGCTAGTACTAGTAGCTAGTATCTGATGCTACTACTATTGTACTGGTATACCGCATAGTAGCTGTAACCGGCTATGGTTTAGGTTCCAATTTAATATTTAAAGTTAATGCACGGAGTGCCTAAGTTAATGAAAAATTATTACAACACTGATTTCATTTGTTTTGGCATTAAACTAATACTATTATAAAAATGCAATAAAAAGTAAAATAAGTCCAGCAAATGTTCTACAGGCAATTGTCGAATCCGAGTCATTTTACTTTTAAGCTAATCTAAATACTGATAGAAACTTCTTTGCTTAGACGGATGGTTATTGGTTGTGGGGAAGGATAGATCAAAAATTAATCAAGGGCTAAGCGAGGGAATTAAGGATTGGAACCCCTGAGATAGACCATTCATTTTGCCAGGATACGGTATAATTTTTTTTTTACAATTTTGTTTTTGTATTTTTAAAAAATAGTCTATTTCGACTCTTTTTCGCTGGCGGAATGTTTGAACAGCTGTTTTCTCTTTATTTATTTAAGAGAGAATGTTGGGGATGTGTCACGTTACCTCACTTCTTTCTGCCAGGGAATGACGCATTATTCGAGATAGCCAGTGCAACGCCGGGCCACGCAGCTAGAGAATTACCCCTCTACGATAACCTGTTTCTATAGCTACCGCCGTCAACGAGTCAACTTGGCGAGCTGAATTCTCCTGTCGGACAGACAGTAGCTGGAGCTCCTGTTTTGTTGGTATTTGTGGCTAGGTTATCGTAGAAAGGCGTAGCACCTAGAGAATTGTTATTGCTGTATTGTGCGGATTCTGTTCCTTTCTTCCGTTGACGGTGATGTGGAGAAGGTCAGGCGAGGCAGACGCAAGGGACATCTTGCTGGAAATCCTTTCACATCGGAACTGCGTTCAGTCAATTTTTACTCTTTGGCCTGCCATTCATGATCGCTCCAAGCCATCATACCCTGCACCGTTCCATTTCATTGACCATCCATTTAGTAGGGACACTGATAACCGTGCTGTCACACCTTTCCCTTCAAGAGAGAATCAAACACACACCTTAGACTCTCCTCCAAGTACCTACTCCTCCATTCACGAAATGCAGCGGCCACGCCACTCAAAATTGTGCCGCATGATGAAATTTACGAAGGATTGAATATTCGATATGCCGCTTCGCGCCATGCCTCTCCGCTCTGTTTGGTTTTCACATTCACGCTCGTTCCGGCGCGGCATGATGCCATTTGTGTAGAACTTTCTGGGTAGCCGGCTTTTCTCTTCTTGAGGCTTTTGTAGGCTTACTAGGAGGCTGTGGGAAAGTAGATTTTCTCTTGCCTTGCACAGTTTTAAAGATCTGTATGAATAGTGTCTTTTCTTCATATTATAAAATTTATAAGCAACAAATAAACAACCCATTAACATTAAAGCGAGTGGTAAATCTATATTTCTGTATGAAACATCTAAAGATTTGAATATTGATTTTAAATTTGTAACATATGAAAAACAACCATTGTGTTAACTGGTTGTGCAACCACTTGTTTAATTTCAGTTGGTTCAAAGTGCTCACTTTGTACATAATGATCAGAACTTTCCAGTACTCTCAAGTGACTAAAAGGGTTTATTTTAATATTTAGGTATTGTGTTATATGGGTGAATTGAAATTTCAGGACGGAGCTGTAGGTATGATGGAACAATATAAAAAAATTCCTTCAGATTATTAAGACAACTTCAACTATTATTGTTTAAAATGGAATTTTCAAATGTATTTCGAAAAGTAAACGGTCCTACTAAATTTAATTACTTCCAGTTGCTCAAAATGATCGTGAAACTCTTCAGATTCCCTTAGATCTACAGCGTTTAAATAAAAATATTTTGACGGAACAGTTGAAATTTTCAACGTTTGAGGAATGGCTTCAGATATTAAACATGCAGGGGAAAATCGTCATATTTCTAATGCTATTAAAGAATTTGGGGAAATTAAACCCAGAAAATGGTGACACGTTTTACTTTTTACCACTTCTGGAAGATAATATATAAAAGAAACTGCATTTAGCCATTGTTCAGTTTCAGAACTTTTCCTTAAAATTTAAATAATAAACTTTTAAGCTTTACGATGTAAGCTTGGAATTTGTCAACAGATAATTATCTACTTACGAAGTGAAAAAAATTGAGGTGCACAATTATTTACAATCAAGGACAGACAATCAACAAGTGCTGACGAAAAAAGTTGTAAAATTATCTCGACCTTAGATAACAAAATTCCTTGTTACACTAATTTGTAAGTGAATAATACCAAAGCTATAAGATAATTATTACCATTCTTTTAATTTCAAATCTTTGTATATGTAATTCCAGTATGATCACTTTCAGATGAGTTATCCCACGTTTCGGACACACTGATCAATGAAGTACCTTTTCAGAGGTGCTTACTTCGCATGCCTAGGCACTTGATGATTTGCTTGTCTTTCATATTTTGCTTTTTTTTAGTTCCTTGCGTCTTTATTTGACAGGCATTATTTGTCGCTTATTACTACTAGACATCGTCTTTTCAGAATGACTTAATTCAAATTTTTATATAGCGTGCCCGAGAAAGATTATTATTCTAAACATTAAGAACAAAAATAAAAGAGTTGAAATGATCTGCAGTTTGGAGCAAACGAATGAAGAAATCTAAAAGATTTTTCACAGTACATTGAATGTATCTCTGTGTGATTTAATCTAATAGCATGAAGAATGTCCAGTCTGTACTCGATTTCCCACCCAAGTGCTTTTCAACGTTTCCTGTTTCTGTAAAATTCTGTATCCATTTTTGTTCTCCCTCACCCGTGTCATCTCATACCTCGGCTAGCAGTTAAACCCATCTTCTTTTTGTCTCCGTACTTTGAATCATCTAGCACGAGTTTGGCAACGTTTAGAATTCTTTTCTCCCTCTCCATCATTGCTAAGTCGATAACAGAAGCACCTCCATATCATAGGCTATTTCGCCATAACCCGAAGAATTGTTCTCTTCGTTTTGGTGTTTGAGTTCCTGAATGGAGAAGCACCTCGTGGAATTCCTTCTTTTTCTGCTTAGATTCTCTCCATTCGGGAGAAATGGGACTCAGTAACCTTGAATAATTTTATACATTCATTAGGATTATTAAAAATTTCGTGAAAATGAAACAAAAAATCGCATAGAGTTAGCGAAGACATTGAACTGCTGTACCTCCATATGAAAACGTGTGCATGCTATGAAAAATAAGCGGAAAGAAAAATTCTGCCTTTCTGTCAATATCCAATGAAAACAATTCTTTTATCATAACTTTAACCCTATGAGCCCTATACCGCCTCATTCGACACAGACTGGACTCTGACGGCTTCGGGCGCCTGGGTGAATTTTACGAGAGAAAATTAATTTCTTTCTTCGTTGACAATGGATCGCGCAACAGAGGGTGTCGTCCTCCTGGAATTTCTGTTGAGAAAGGGACGACTTTATTTTGATTTCAGGAATGAAAATTTAGTCCAGTTTTGGAAGCACTTGAATTCTCACTCTAGCCGGGTTCAAAGAGTTAATATTTATGTTTAAAAATATTGCTTTCAAGCACGTGAATGAAGGATTTGGTAAAATGATAAAATGAATGGTTCGAAATAGGTTGCAAACGAATTTGGTATTGTTTATTAAAATTCGAGAAAAAAATTGTGCGGCTATGAAAATTTCTATTCTTAAAAAGATAATATTTTGCTCTTTGAGATGGTATAAAAATTCTTTTCCTGGAATGATTATTTCAGAAGTTATTGCCAGAAAAACTGAGCGAAAACACCAAAAATTGGCTTATTTTTTACTTAATTAAATATCTTAAGAATTAATTAATTTTGAAAATTGAAAATAAAACAGTTGACATAGAAATAGACCCCAGAGTAGCATGTGCAAACTTCATGCCTCTACTATTCACCGTTCAGAAGGAGTTCTTGTGGCGGACACGTATTTTCTGTTTCATATTATAGATTACCTTTTCATAATATTTAAAATCATGACTTTTCCTTATTCTTAAATTTCAGCCTCATCTCCTGTGTAAATACCATAGAGAGTTTCATGCTATTCTATGCCATAAAGGGTTGTTTATTTTCATTTTATAATTACTCAAGTCTTAGATTTATGTTTTTTCCTACGCAACGTAATAACTAGTATCAACATGGCCATTAAAATGGCTTTTATTAACGACTCTATTTCCTAAGCACTGTAATATGCCAATGTGTAAAGTTTTTTTTCATGTGATCTTTAATAAAGGTTACCAACATGGAGGTATGAGGCGGTGCTCTATACAGTACAGGCCACCGCGTTCCGGATGGGTTGCACTGCACGACGACGTTTCCGGTCGTGCATGTTTATTTTATTCCGATTCGTCTTAAGACCGTCATTCACGATCGCTCCACTCCACGCAAATGGCGTGGTGGCACTCCACACCATTCAATTTTTCAGACCATTCATTTAGGTATGTCATTCACCTCAGCTCCGCGCAAACTGCAAACCAATCCGCTGCGGCTCATTCTAATCCTCTACTGCAACTACTTCTACCTCGCCTTCAGAACGCAAATTCCCGCCTGTTTCGTTCACTCTAGAGTGAGAGAACCTCTCCCCTACCCCACGTATCTACATCGGTCGCACTTCAGCATTTATGGCCCGGCAATCCAAATAGAGAGCTTCGATAGCCAGAATGGTCGAATATCCAAACTCTCAAACACACCACTCCAATTCAAATCGGTTTTTCACATTGACAACAGGTTTTGGCGTGGAGCTCTCGTCAATGTGCAGCTTTAGAGCAATCTGCTCTATTCAGAAGTTTGTACACTCTGTTCCGCAACATCCTGTCGATGACATCATTATAAGTTAATTTAATTGTTAAGATTTTGCGAGTGTTCGAAAAAAAATGAAAAAAACCTTAACACATTCAGGATCGGACATTTTTTTTTTCGAAGCTTACCCCAGTTGTGGGGTATTCTTTTCCCGCAGGTTTCCTTTTCAATCATTTTCTTTAATATTAATTTAAACTTTCAATTTATTGATTAGTGATGTCAACACCTAAACAGACGTAGTAATTACAACAGATCAAAACAGGTGGCACTTAACGACGGCGTGAAGAAACAAAGTGCTATCTAGTAGTCTTCCCGTAATAGACAGTACGAAAAGCACGAATAAACTCGTGATCCGTTCGTAATATGTTAGGAAACTACTTTCATAACGTCTCTATCCTTCACAGATTCTATACTTAAACTGCTTACATATTGAAGATAGAATCCATGAAAAAAGGCATGAACTTTACGCAAATTAAATTTTAGCTTGTTAGCCATCAATAACAGTGGAGATACACGCCACTGCTTTATAATATTCAGTACTTGGCTAAAAAGTTAATTTAAAATTTCTCAAATAGATATGTTTATATCTTGATATTTAGACAATTAAGTGATGATTAATCCAATTTCTGTCTAAAAAATAATGAACTATTTGGTTGTATCTTTCATCGTCTTTTTAAAATTTAATGCACGCATTGTATAGAATCTTAAACTTTGAATTTGGTTTCTAAAAGATGACGATATAACTCAGAAAAGTAGTATTTTCCTTATATATTTCATTTTCGAAATAATTTAAGCTTAAATTTTTTGGTTTATCTTAGCTCTCAAAACTAAATATTATTTCCTATTATTGATGAAATAGTAAATTCTTCGTTGCATGATTCATAAAGATCAATTCTATTTTTTTATTCTTCACCTAACTTTACTCTAAGATTATTTCTTCAAAAGAAATCTTCAAATCTGTATAAATGAGTGTTAAAAATTACTATACTGTATCCACAGTGATTCAGATAGTCCATTTTTATTTAATGTTTTTTATACCTAGGAAAAGGAATGCTTTCATCAGCCAGTTTTTCAGCGAAATTCTGATCTCCGCGAAAAACTCGTGAACAATAATTTTTTTTTAGAAATTCATCACTTTAAAGACAGATTTTATCGGTAACTATTAAAGCTAGAACAAAAATAAAACCATGCTCTTGTAAGAAATTTTGTTCTCTTTAATTTCATCTGTAACGTGTAATTTGAAGATTCATGAAAAATTAAAAAAAGAGGATGAACCTCAAGATGGCGTCTCAAGCTCCTCCTCTACTGCCTGTTACTTTCATTATATATTGAGCGTGAGCCCTTTACGAACATGTGAGCAAGTTTTCTAAACTGTATGATTTAATGTCTCTCCCCCCTCCATTTTGCTACTACGTTGACTGAACATCACCATCCTACCTAGTCCATTATTACTCTTTCTTTATGACACTTTCTTGAAAGTAAAAAGACGTAACTATCTGCTTTTCCAAACCCCCCAAAAGATACCAGATTACCAGGATTATGGGCCGTACTGTTCACTACTACCCCATTTTTTTAACATTTAAATGTTTCTGTATATTAACTAAATATTTCTGTCACTGAATGGAAGTTTGTGTTTCCAAAGAGAATTTAAATATAGATATTGCACTCTGGGATTCGATAAACGATCGCAGTGCCATCTTTGTAACAACCTAAAGCTAGCCAATTTGAAACCCGCTTTTCGAACGAAAACCCCTGTACAAAAATCAATCTAAGCTCAACGCATATGATCATCATTATGGATACATGGAATTTGTATTTATATTCTGAAAGTTTTACTGTGGTTTAATTTAGTATTTTATTATGGAATTCTGAGGAGTACCGTAGGAAGAAAGCAAACATCTCTATCTCTGAATCATAGAAGTAGTTATTCGAGGTTCCACGAACAGGTAATTTCAAAACGAATTTTAAAATTCTATAAAATATGTTTTAATCGAAAGAATATTCTTCGATTTTTTAGTAAAAAAATAATGAATTTCATATCTATTGTGCAATTCCTGCAACATTTTAAAATGATCATCTTATGGGATACAATTGCTATCTGAAATGCTATGAACTATTTTTTAATAATTTTTGCAATCCTGTATTTTGATAGATTTATCAATGATTAAGATATAAAAATTATCTTAAAAGACATCAGGCCGCAAATTGCCAAAAAATTTGATGTTTATATCTTTATTATTGCTCAAGTTTAACCGTTCCTAAATATATTGATCTTAAGTAATTCATTTAATCATATTCTATTTAACTAACACTTCTAGATTTCAGCTCATCAAGCCTGAAAGAATCTAAGCAATTGCAAGGAAATATAAATAAAGAAATAGTTCCCCGTGAAAAAGAATATAGTTTCATTTATAATACCGAAACTTTTTTAAGATGTGAAATAGAATCATGTTAATCAAATCATATTAATTTTACTATTTGTGTGATTGCTGTTTGTTATAATATCTTGTGAAATATCAAATAAAAAATTTTTAATTCTTTGTTGAAGTTTTTAAAAAATCCAAAAAAAATAATGAACATCTTATATGATATCGTTATAGAACTTGCATTCTTCTAATCAATTTTAATCTTCTTGTCGTGCATAGATGTGAACGTAAATTAATAAAAAATTAATATATTGCCAAAATTTTAAAAAATAGTGAACGATTAATTATGATTTCAACATTACCAGCGGAGCCCCCCCCCTCGATAATGAATTTCAATAAATTGAAATGATATTCAAAGATTGAAGTAAATATTTAGGAAAATTTGTTTTATTAAATAAATACACATTCTGCAAACATTTAAGTGGCATATTTAAATTGACACATTATGGGCGAGACAAAGAAGATATTTCATCACAGGTCAATTATCAGCATAATTTTTATTATTTAGTGATTAAAAATATAAATTAATAATATGTAGTATTTTGTTAAAACCTTTATTTAATTAAGTCAAATTTACCGTTTCGATTTAGATGATTTGTCAGGTTTTCGGTTCTGACTGGATTTTGAAAATATAGGGATTTCGGTTGTTGGGACTATACCTGGATACCCTTGCAAAAGACCCGATACTCATAAAAGTGAGTAGGGTTCCGTAAGATTTTGCTCTCTGAGTTGTAAGACGCATTGACTTGGTCAGCTGATGCCCGGAATATGGATAAGTAATTATCGGTAAATAAAAGACCAAATAGAAAAGCATTTAGAAAATATACTCAAACTTACTTGTATCGTGTACATGAATGTGTTCTTTTATATAATTTCTTTTCTATATTAATTTCAGATCCATTTCACTTATGATTTCTTTTCATTGGGATCAGTTTGTGTTTTTATCGTTGAATTTAAGATTCCAGGTTTAAAAAAATCATAATCATTTGTATGAAAAGATCAGCGATGGTTAGTTTATTAGGTAGCATATTGCCAAAAATAAAATAAAAAATTAGCAGTTTAAATAAACACAACTTGAGAAAGATAATTAAATTACTTATCGTTGATTTGCAAGCCTTTCAGACAAACTATTTAACATTAACAGTATTTAGAGGAAATATATTCAAAAGATAATTAATTCCCTTTTCAACAAGTGGTGCTATTAAATTTATCACAATTTATATATTAATACTTAAAGTAAATAAAATGAATAATCTAACGAATCTACTATGGTTTCGTAAATGAAAGATCGAGATAAATGTATCAAAACCGGAGCTAATTATGTTCCACAAAGCTCCCAACCCCATCTAAAAATTAACAACAAAAACAATCCGTGGTCTCAGGAATGTAAATATCCAGATGTTTTCTTAGATAGAAGATTAACTTGCTAACCCCATTTTCTCTGTACAAAGGAAAAGTTCCGCGCCATAGCCCATAAATACAACCCCTTTCTTATTCGGAACTCAAAAATGAATAGGGGCATTAAAATGCTTATTTACACAGCCTATTTGAGTCCAATACTGACCTATACCTGTCCAGTCTGTTGATATGCTGCAAAATCCAGCTTGAAAATTCTCGAAGTACAACAGAACCAAAAGATTGGACAGATTTGCGGAGGAACTTGGTAAAGGACTAACACAGATATCCGAAGAGCTCTAAATTATCCCTCCTTTATAGAGTTTATCAAAAAAACTAGCAGTTAACTTCTAGAAAAATTTTGATAATCATAAAAATGAAGCAATCAAAATAATAGAGACTTATCAACCGAAACCTAAGATTAAAATACCAAAGAATTTTTTGCTAATTTAACTCGTTCCCTTTTTAAAAAATCCATTAGAACTACAGCCCTCCCCACCTATCTGGCCATTAACGACTTTCCAGCCATAAGACTCCTGTAGCCATGCAGGTGCACTAAATTTCAGCTTTCCATTGTGAAACATTCCTGGCAATCCAAAAATGGACACTATAGAATAGGTCGACGATTGTATTAGCAAATTCACCTGTTATATTATAACAGCAATAGGTAGAGAGAGACCATTCAAGGAATCAACCCCGAAGATAACACTCTCTACGGCATAAACAGAAAATCGTCGAAAAAGTTCATCCCGATGGAATGAAATATACGCCTCTTGATAAAGCAAACGTCTTCCGCGACAGCCTGGATAACTCTTTCCAAGAAAATCCAGAACCATACTATAACTCACATATCAATAAGGTTAATCATACAATTAATAAGTATAAACAGAAGCCTAAACACTTGTTCACCACCCAGCATCAACTCTGGATCTACATATTGAAAGTATAGAAGACCACATCAAGAAAATTCTTTCTCCTTGGCTTGCATAGCCAAATCTCATTCTCTTTGTAGCATTACCCCATGTTTATTCCCTTTCGTAACTTATAAACACTCAGACTGAATAGAAGCGCATGTTTTGCTCGCACTCAAGGAAAGCTGTAATATAAATTAAGCAGCATTTAAAAATATCTTGAATAGTTGAATAGTAAGCTAGGACTTTATCGTCTCTTAAAAATTCCATATCTCCTCCCAGGTTTTACACTTCAGACATCTAGGATGGCTTAGAAAACCGAAAAGTAAAACCCTATTGGTGAATCACAGAGCAATGGACTCGCATGATTTTTTTTGCGAAGAGATTTTTTTTAAATTTGGCTAAATTGAATGTTCTTATTTTTTTAGAAAAGACGAGAAAATATAAGGTGCAGAAGAAATTCAAATTTTGTATGCAAAATCTTCTGTACTTCAAAACTGGTAAAGAACTACAGAAAAATATCATTTCAATTCATTTAATTGTTTCTGTTTTAAAATATTCATCAAATCGAACGATTTACAAACGATTTGAATAATTTCACCTGCAATCCTGTGAACTGCAGATCTTTAAATTTTTAGCTTAACTTCATGAATAATCCATATGTTGAGCTGTGGCAAAATGCACGAAAAACAAACAACACAGTTCATTTTATTTACAAACGCAAAATAGTTATCATTCATTTAAATTATCTTCGACATAAAATGAGAAGCATATATTAATCTTTCTCAATCATAAATCATCTCAAGGAATCTTGCATAATTCCCCAGGACTTTCGCAGGCACACCATAGATTTCATCATTTCTTCAGATTTCTGTAGCTCCTAACGGCCTGTTCCAGGCACTGCTAACACATGAAAGATGTGTAATGGTTCTGCAAACCCAAGAAAAAAACTCATTTAGACAAAAAAATAAAGCCTTATATATATACTAGCTGATATGCCCGGCGTAGCTCGGGATAAAAAATATTTTCAAGTCCATATATTTTCAAGTACTTATAACACTTTCAATTTACTAAAAGTGTTTTACGCGGAAGCGTCTTTCGTTGATTTTCGTTAAACAACTGACCTTTTGGACCAGCAGTGAAACACCCTTCTTCTTTTTCTCTCCTTAGTTTGAACCACCTGGCAAGAATCTCGTAGTCCTTCGTACTCTATTTCCCCCTCCCCATCATTGCTACGGCCACAGCAGAAACTCTTTCATATCTTGTATTTTGACGTAGACTTACGTCTCTTCATAGTGGTCTAATGATGTGTCGGGAAAGGAAAAAATTATGACGCTTTTCGTGATATTTTTAAGCGCTTATAGCTCCGCAACCAAATAACATAGAGAGTTTTAGTTTCATTTAACTGAGGAAGGTTGACATTGAAGATTGCAAAAATAATCTTAGAATTTGGAATTACGGTTTAGTCACAGTCGAGCTTCAAAGTTGGTGAAAATCGCTAAAAATTTTGATGACGTCACAGCGACCGACGCGTGCGCGTGCAGACTATCCAATTACATTTGGCAATTTATTCATCGATCTCAAGTTCACGCGAAATATTACTCAAGAATTGTTGAATTACGTGGTAAAGTTAAACACTTATAGCTCCGCAACCAAATAACATAGAGAGTTTTAGTTTCATTTAACAGAGGAAGGTAGACATTGAAGATCGCAAAAATAACGTAAGAATTTGTAACTATGGTTTAGACACAGTCGATTTGAAAAATTGGTGAAAATCACGAAGAATTTTGATGACGTCACGGCGAGCGCGAACACATTGGTTGTGAAGGGTATATTAACTGGATTTTAATATATCAATAATTAATTCATTTCAGATTGATTCATTTAACAGAGAAAGGTCAAAGAGCATAGGTCATAGGTCAAAGTCACATAGAGCTACTTTAGTCACAGTTGAGTAATCGATTAATTAACTGTCCTTAATTAATTATTATTAACAATTGTTGATTTAACTGAGCTGTCCTTACCATCGATTTAATTGAGTTGATTTGGATTTAGTTTCATTTAACTGAGAAAGGTCATAGAGCATAGGTCAAATTCACATAGAGCTACTTTAGTCACAGTTGAGTAAGGTGAGTAAGTCTACGCCCCTCAATCCCAGCGACCGTTTCGCAGAGAGAGCCTCCGGTCGATTTTTTTTTGCCATTATCCGGTCTTATTCTCTCATCTTTAGTATTTTTGCCACTTACCGGAAAAATACCTCATATTGTTCTTTCTTTTTCACCTTAGGCCCTCTCCCTCCGGTAGGAAGTGGGATCAACAATCTTGAAGGATTTTACACACTCATTATGATCATTATAAAATTTGTAATATTAAATGAAGCACCGCGGAAAGAGTAATTAACATCATTGTGTTGAGGGGAAAACATACTGATACAGATATATGCTACGAAATAAAAGCTAAATAAAATTACTGCCTTTCTGTTAATATTCAAAGAAAACAATATTTTTACCATAACTTTCACAATGGTAAAAATACCAGAATGAAGGATTTGATAAAACGGTAAATGGTTTGAATTTTATTACAATAACAGAAAGCATTGTTACAAATTGTGTATGAAATAAATTTGAAATGTTTATTAAATTAAGAAAAAGAACGAATAAAATTTAAATTGAAATCATTAAAAAGATAATTTTCAGCTCTTTAAGATGGTATGTAAATAATCTACGTGCAATATATTTTTTCTGAAATTATTGACGAAACACTGAGATAAAACGCCGAAACTTGGCTTAGTTTTCGTTATTTAATTTAAAATCTTAGGAAGAAACTTTTTAAAGTTTGAAAAAGTAGAATTAATCTAAGAACGGACCCCATAATGGCACGTGGAAATTTCATGCCAAGTCTATTCTCCGTTTAGGAGGAGTTTTTGCGACAGATAGACCGTTAGAGCATCTTTTTTCCCCATTCCTTTTTCGTCTTCCTACGATAGGAACCGGACTAAACAGTCTTGAAGACATAGCACACACTCATTAGGATCAGTTAAAAATTTATGAAAATTAAACAAAACATCGAGAGAATAATTCACTAACGTCATTGGATCACTGTGTAACCGTATTAAAAGCTACCAATGCTACGACAACCGTAAACCGGAAGTAAAAAGTCTTCTTTGTTGTTTATGCTCAAAGAAAACAATATTTTATTATATTAACTTTAACACTGGCAAAAGCCCGCGCGCGAAACAGTAATTTCGCTTGAATTTATTTCTATAAGAATAAAAAGCATTGTTAGAAATTGCGTTAAAAATATATTTTTACACCTCAATAAAAATCAGAGAAAATACTTCATCGCAATGGAATTAATATCATTGAAAAGATAATTTCCTGCTCTTTAAAATGGCATAAAAATAATTGTTGTCTAATAAATATTTCAGAAGTTATTGGCGAAAAACGTCTGAGCATTAGGCTTAACAGCGGCTAATTTTTATTTAATTAAATATCTTAAGAACTAATTAACTCTG
>BGPR01020508.1:9647-25249 GCA_013235015.1 Araneus ventricosus | reverse complement strand
TTCTGACGGTTTTATTCCATAAAATCCATAAAAGCCTTATAGGAAAATTGCTTCGATAAATTATCTTTTCAGAAGCTGCAAGTCCAAGAATGCTTTGTTGGATAGTTATGGACAAGAAAGTATTTTACTTTAACATGCCATAAAAACGTGTCGCAGTGTTTTACGCGGATAATATTCGAAACGTCCCGCGAGACAGCTTTTTTCAATGAAATATTTGTTTATGTTCTTAAAATCATAATCTTATTACCAGTTTGTGTCATAAAAATGTGATAAAATTTCATATCCTACAAGTATAACTTTAAGTGCTGCTTGATATGAGACTTTTATTATTCCAAGGTAGTATTCTGTCCCGTGTCTAGCTTTTTAAGAGATATCGTTTTCAGCACACCTCGCGACATAGAAATAAAAAAAATTGAACAGCTGCATTACTTTTTAAACTTCTTATATCAGATCCAAAAACACTACTGTTAGAGGACAGAAAATAGTATAAGAATATATCTAGTTTTGCTGTGTAAAATTATAGAAATGATTATTCCATAACATTAACATAAACGCCACTGTATACCCCCGAGCTCGAACCCAAGGGATTCCCTGTAAGTTGAATGGGTATACGTGGAATATACCATGCTCCCTCGGGGAGACATGATTGACCTCACATCCATCCTTGCTTCCGTTATGTCTTCCTGACCCGCGTGCAATGTGTCCAGAGGCAGCAGAGCACAGAGGCTTAATTGGTTCAGTGTTGTTGAACACAAACTGGCAATGTGGGGAATCGATTGGATTTACGGGGCCAAAGGACATAATTGAATTTTGAAGTGATGAAAATTATTAGTTATGGTATGAGGAATAACACAATACAATACACGTGGCATGAAAATGGCAAGAGAAAAAAATGGTAGATTAATATTGGGAAGCATAATAGACAAGCAACACAACTAATCTAGGTTATATAAAAGGAAAAGATAATGACACAAATAAAAATCATACGGAACATCTATGTACAAAAATATACAGTGAAGAACAAAAATGACTAATAATAAAATTACAGGACTAAAACTAGGCACAAAGGAAAATTTTAAAATTTGAGCAAAAATTACATGGTGAAGATAATGCATTGAAAGGAGAGCTAAATTTTAAAGAAAGAAAGCTACGCAAAAATTGAACATGAGATGCAATTTCAGCAGAGGAGTCCAATGAGAGTTCGAAAAATCACTTGAGACTGTCAGTTGACTGAGTGTCGATTCATTTTGAAGATTGTAAATAGTTTGAGACCTTCGAAACATTGAAGTTGGATGGGTGGGAAGAGAATGTCTTCATTCTTAGAGATAAACTTAATCAGTTTTCTTATTTGAATTCTTGACAATGGGGTGTTGAGGACTATTTCCACCAGAGATTTTCAAGGTCGTTTGAGGGCAAGGTAAAATAATATAAGCTTGTAAGGCGGCAGCAGGTTGCGAAGTGCAGTGGGGTTCCGAACTCGCCATGACGACAGCAATCGGTGGTTCTGAGGCCAAATCTCTTAAAGTAAGTTGGGAATGGGCCATGCTCGAAAACATGTAAACGAAATCACATTTTCCACATTCAATTTGTTAACTCTCCCTCGAGCGCAATATTCGCACCGGCAAGTTCGGGCGTAATGCGCCTGATAGGCACAGGTAGACTTTCTCATAATTTTAATATTGGTAATACCCACTAATTTTAAATTTAGCATTTTTTAAAATTAGTGTGGAAGTAGAGGTTTAAAAGAGAAAAGGGGAGATGTCTTTGCAAAAAGTCATTATTAAGTTAAGACACGAGAACCTCGTACTTCTTACTTCAGGAACATGGACACTAAAGTCTTTCCATGACTTAAACCAAATATGCTGATGTATTGTTTCCTTACTTTGATCAAAGCAAATTTTGTGGTCAACCATTTTTACAACAATAAATGAGTGAGATAAACATCGGTGATAAAAAAAATCGTATATTAGGAATAATCATATGTGTGACGAATTCGGGCGCAATGTGCCTGTGGGACTAATAGCAACATAAGTTAATCCGGTTCCGCAACGTCGCTTTCAACAGAGGCTCCCGACTTAAAATCCAACGATTGCTTCATGTTAATGATTTTCAAGAGCTTCTTTGAATAAATCCATGATCATCTCTCACTGCAAGCCTTTTCTATTACCTGTAGGCCGACATGAAGAGTTTTTTGCGCCCTCTTCGCCGAAGTGACAGCGCACCTGAACTATTCTCCGCTTCTGCACAGAAGAGAACAATCAACAGAACAGACACACATGTGCTTTAACACTCGGATTTCAGTTTGTTTTTGTGGACTTCTTTATTTGATTAGTTTTTCCCTCTCTTGCTTGTTGATATTGTACACTTCATGCTCATATTTCTTTCCTTTTTATAGTTTTTGTTTGTATATGGCTTTATATGATACTCCCCTTTTGTTTCTTGTACATTATCCTACATTTTTAGATTTGTATTTTTGTAACGTTTTTCAACTCTCTGCCTTCGCCTGTATTTGCTAGACAGTTAAGGATCGTCTTCCGATGTCTCTTCCATTTCAGGTCCGCTACACAGTTTAAATAACCAAACGGTTACAGTCGCAGGGGCTTGAAATGGTATTCTGTTCTGTTCTGTGGGGCTAATATGGCGATATCTGCTTTCCACGTATTGTTTAAGACAATTGAACAGGGGGGGCTCCAAACAACATATAAAGAAAGGAGACTACTAGAATGGATAGACTTCTGTCTTTCCTGGCAGTAGAGGGTGGTACAAAAAGGTTTGATGAGCCTATGAGGCCGGCTACGCCCAACGGAGGGTTAATAAGAAGCGGTTTTCACTTATCTGACCCTATATTACATTAAGAGATAAAGAAATCTTTTGTGAATTTCTTATGAATTATATTTCTTGTTGAATGCTTGTGAATTTATACTTGCTTCTTGTTGTTCGCAATATAAAGAAATGAGCATAAATTAAGCTAAATTTTCCCAAGATGTCTAACAATTACATCGTCTAGAAAATGGTCACTATTTGATGATAGCCAAACCTTTGGAAACGTTACATACACTGATGGCTCGAAAATCCAGAACAGAGTTGGGTGTGCCTTTGTTCAATTCCAAGAAAATGATGAGATTTTCTCAGAACTATTTCGACTGTCTGATGAGGTGACAGTCTTTATGGCTGCGGTTATGGCTATTGAGAAAGGCTGTTAAGTATATTATTGGAAGACGACTCAGGCAAGCGAAAATAATTTCGTATTCCCGATCTGCCCTTATGTCCTTAGCGTCGGTAAATGATAGACGAGTAATTATTAATGAAATCAAGGATAACATGAGGGAATATTTAGAGGATGCCCAGTTAATTTGGATACGGGTTCATGGGGGATTCGAAGGAAACGAACGTGTCGATCAGTTGGCAAAGATGGCCTCGCCAAAGGATCACGTGGATTTTTTTCTGTCCTTCTAGAATTCAATTTAAAAATGCCGCTCTGAGGGAAATTATGGAGGCATGGCAACAATGTTGGTCAGTTAGTTCTAACGCTAGATGGACCTACTCATTGCTAAGCAAAGTGGACTATAAGCGGATATAAGGTAATTTCTTTTTAAATCATGTTTTCACGGGCCATGGTGTTTTTCCTTGTCATCAGGCTCGCATGTTTGGCAAGGATCCGCAATATCCGTGTAGAAGAGCCGACGGCTCTATTCTTCATGTGCTCTTTGAGTACCAGAAATTGCCTCATTTGAGGAAGTCTTGGCCCAGAAATTGGCTCATTTGAGGAAGTCTTGGCCCAGAAATTGGCAAAGAAAGGAACTCAAGGACTTACTGAAAACTGAATTTTTTAGGCGGGCCTTTTCCGACTCTGTTAAAGAAATGTTTAACGTTACTTTTCCACTTTGAATCTTCTTTTTGTTGTTTTTTTTTCATCCTTTTGTAAATGAAAAACTGAATTGTTGAAAGTTGAATTGTTTGGATGCGGTTGCTTTGTGCGATCCGTCGTTTAGACCGCACGGCTTCGGCCATGTGGGAAAGAATGAATCGTCTAGAAAGTAGTGCAAATAATTATTTATTGACGTTTGGATTCTCAGAATTTCATTCCAAGTTGCTTTTGATTTTTTTCTTTTTCATTTTTTAAAATTCAAATTGATATATAATGGACAAAATTATTGTATTTTGACATTTTTAGACACATTGAATTAATAAGCGTCAATCTATATATTACCATTATTATAAATTATATATATATCTGAAAAATATTGTTAGTAAAATCTAAGGAATGCATCTCTTATCATTTTAACTAAATACATTTCACAACCTAACATTTTTGAAATAGATGCTATCACTTTTGCAAATTTGCCAATAGCAGATATTTTAGTACCATGTATGAATATTAGTTAGTTTTAACGTTTTAAAGAACTTGTACAAGTAACAAATAAATGCCTGAGAAAATGTTTTATACAATTATGAAGGTGCCATACGAAACCAAACGAAAAATTAAATCGATTTAAAAACATGAGTTTATTGATTTTGCCATTTCTTTTGCTAACTTATATTATTTAATATAATTGTATAAAAATAACTAATTGTATGAAAAAACTTAATTGTACTAATTAAAAACTTATTTATTATCCCACACTTTCGCAGACATATTAATCATTCCTTTATACATATTACAGAAATAAAAAATAAAGAAATGTGCTTAGGCAAGATAATTAAGAAAATCAACTGACTTTCGCATTAATATAGCGAGATTGATTCCAAGTAATCAATAACGTTTTTTCCAACCCTACAAAATTATTTTTTGCGAACATGTGGCAACTTTCTCATACTCCTTTTCATAAAACTGTCGCAGAGAGTAAAAACCAAAAACTCAGGCGCCTATTAAGAAAATCCAGCATCTCTCCAACCATATTTTCACCTGCTACCTTAATTATGCTTTGAGAAATGGCCTCTCAAGAAATTTTAAAAGGAGAGCCCGGCTGTCTTGATAAATAATGAAGGACGCCACGAATGTCGACTTGAGAGGTTGTACGTCAATCCTTTTTGCCCTGCTACATCGTCTAGTTCATTTAAGAAGCGTATAATAATTCCGTGTTCGACGAAATATATTTTAAAGACTCGGGGATCTCGCACTAATTAGAAAAATAAAAGAACCATTCAGTTTCCTAGCGTGATATACGTTTATCTGGCTTAGAATAATATGTCATTTTATAAGATGATATTTTACTGGGGGTTATATAAAATAATTAGTCAACAATGTAACATTTGTTTGGGGCTGTGCACAAATAAAAAAGTGGACACATGTAATGTGATTTCATCAAGTGTTATTACTAATATGTTATTTCGTGCTTGTTATTTTATTAACTCTTTAATCCCGAGGCGACTTTTTTATTCTAGGTCCTTTAAAACTGGGAGTTTTTGGCAGGAAGCGACATGAATTGGACTCGCCCAACCTGGGTGGTCATTTACCCCACAAGCCTGCTATAACATTCCCGTAAGGCGCACAGAAATGGGCTGTGGGTGGCAAGGATAATTGTATCCCCTACCGCGCTTATCTCCTAAGCCATCTCAGAACCTCAACTGCCCTCAAAAGAAGCCAACCGCCTCAGACCGGCCTTTTTCGCTGTTAAGGGGTAATATTTAGACCACCACTGCCCCTCTAGGCGTGAGAGGGTTAAACACTTATGGGTCAATTCAATGTGATATACAGGATAGCGTTTAATATTTAGATAATTATAATTGTTTTATTATTCATTTGGATGATAATATGAATTACTTAAAATAATGCTTAAGTCTGTAAAAAACAAAATAGTTTTCTCCCGTATAAAGTGTTACATATATTTAAATAAAGGACAGTTAATATCAGATTTAATGGAGAAATGGGAATAATTTTAGAATAATAAGGAACGTAAAAATCCCGGAAGTTAGCATCATTAGTATCGCATGATATACAACTCCACATAATTGTAATAAGGATAGCTTTTAAATTGAATCAAGTGACTCTCATTTACGAATTTTAGCATTTGTGACATATTTTTTTAACCTAAGAGTTGGTTCATTCTTCCTAAACTTTATGACAGATATATTATACTTACATACCCAGAGAGAGTTATTTTTAAAAAAATATGCAATTAAGTTTTGTAGAGGCGCCTTCTTTCAAATAACGTTCAAGTAAGAAAAAAAATTAAAATTAACTATCCTGATTTGTGATAAACTTTCCATTTAATGAAGGGAAAATAAATTAATAGAAAATACGTATGAAGATTATTAATAACTAGCCGATTTCGGCGACTAGCTTGTTCGTAGGTAATGCACATTAAACTGAATCTCTTACGCATAATCTGATAACCATAGTTTCCTTAACAAAGTCTTTTAAATTGTGATAGAAATTTAACCATTGTCTTCATGAATGACCCTAATGTAGTCAAGAAGCTGTGCGTTTCCTTTAATATTTAATTGTACACTGTTTGGGCCAACATAAATTTCTTATTCCTGAAGCAAAATATGAATTTCATTTCACCATTAAAATTGCGCTGCACATTTTACGACCGGCAGAAGGTTAACTGGATTAAAACGTATTGATAAAATAATTAAAACATTTTTCTGCGTGCTGTATGTATATTGTATATTCTAATATACTATTTTTTACAGCGATTTGTAAACAGATTTCACAAAAAAATTGGTGAAATAAAAAAGAAGTTAAATTTCTTAGCTTTCAACAAAGGAAGATAAACATGCAATTCAATATTTGTTTAAACTATGAAAACGGTTTGAATCTCTTTGCAATATGAAAAGGTATTGATGTAAATTAGGCTTAATTTTTAGAAAAAATAATTAAAAATAGAGTAAAAGTGTTATGACAATTTAATTAATATCGTTAAGAAGGTAACTGTCTGAATTTTCAAATAATGTCAAATTTATTTTTGTGCTGTAATATTTTCTGAGGTTATTAAGAAAAAACGCCAGAATTTTGTTTTATTTTTAATTAATCAAAATTTTAAAACAAGGGCTGAGAGGTGCACATTCCACCCTCCAAAGCATGTTTGTGACAAATGTCGTAGCTCTAGGTCCAGGGGTCTGCCCTGCAGAGGGCCAAGAAACGCACACATTATCCTTTTATTGTTAGTAAATAAATCTTCATGATTCGTGAAATATACAAGCCTTATAATTTATCATAATTTGTATACAATATGTTTAATTACTTTTTTATAGAAATGAGTGATTTAGTTTGAATCATATCTATTGGCTACAATATTTTTATAAGAATTATATAATATATATTTTTTTAAAGCTAGTTCCAAAGAGGATTAACAATTATGTTTTAGATAGCATGCATTTCGATTATCAAAAATTTATCAGTAAAAATGAGAGAAGTTTCAATTTAGGCACATTTTGATATGCGTTTCTTAAAATTAACGAATAGTAAATAAATCCATTCTAAGCCATGCATTATTTTTCCTCTTATGTGCGCATGAACTGAAAGGTTCATTTGCAAAAAAATATAATTACTAATAGCACGAATTCTGAATTCCAAGAAATTTCTTACTGATTTTCGGATTTCTTTATCACGTCTACCGTTTTCTGGCTGGAGACAGAGTTACAGACGAAAAAAATGCTTTTATGTCATATTAAAGATTTTGTTTTAATGTCATAATAAAGATTTTGTTTTAATGTCATAATAAAGATGCTTTGCTACACTACCGACAAAAAATAATGTAAAATTTGGTAATTTTGCTTTTAAATTATTTAATCTTAACATTACAATTTCTCTATCAATGAAAATAAGAAAATAATTACTTAAGAATCGTTTGCATTGTAATGAAAAAAATTAGCTTGGGGAAAAGGTATTTATGAACATGAAATTTCTGTACTTTTTTGAACGTTTTATTTAGCTTCCATGACACGAGGTGGGTATTGCTCAAATAATTGTCATTCTTTGCATTTTAAATGAGGTTTTAGACCTTAGTAAGCTTTTTAATTATGCTTTTAGATTTTAATTTTGATTATATGAACATAAATTTATTATTCAGTATTTTTAAGCTTGCTAAAAGTCTCACTATTCGTTAAAATTAAAGAAAAAACCCCTGTTCAATAACTGAATTTTGATTGCACATTTCTAATTTTTATATTCATATTCGTAATGAGCTATAATCTACCTGTGCTCCGTTTTCATAGAATATTCCGTTTAGTTAATTACAAATATGAAAATATGTAAGAACTCTTTCGTATAGACAAGCAAAAATGCTCCGTAATATGCAGCTGATTTTCTCCAACCCTCTGAACAGACATGAATGTTACTGCCCGTTGAAGGACAGTAATTACTCCAAAAAGCGCAGAAATCAATTTTAATTTCATCTGCCTACGGCAAAATAAGACGACGGCAGTGTTCATTAAACCTATGTATTATCAAGACAAATCTGCTTAAAAAACTATTTTTCTTTTTCAAACCGGAAACACTTTATGGCTGATTTTAACTGTTTGTTTACTATATAAAAAATAAACAGTCATTCATTTGTCTTTTAACTTTTTAGCAGCTTAGACTTTTTTCCGGAATACTTATGCTTACTCGAATTCTGAAATGCTATGCTATGTCATTTTGCTGCCATTAAAGTATGCATACATATTTCGCTTGATGTGGGATACAGAACAATGAGATATTTACCATTCTCCATATTCATACAAACTATGTCTCCATAATGATATTTCCTCCCGGATCATTCATTCTCGGCCTATGAATGCTCATCTCCATCATTATTAATTTAATGGATTCCGACCTGAAAACAAGCCGTTTTGCCACGGCCCTGATACCTTTTCCACCTCGGCCATAAAACTTAAAAGATACAAGCCAAGCACCTTCATTCCACCAGATAAGCCCTAATGGATGATTTCTTTACAGGAGAGTGCGTGTACGCAATAAATTACTCCATTCATCAAGATATTTTGCTCTCCGTGTCATTACAGATATTACGATCCAGGACAGAGGAGGGAAGTTCAGAATTATAATAATTTTCGTATGTTTTATGTCACAACCACTGAGTTCCCATTTTGCTGCCGCTACCGTAGCAGCAATCTCTCGTGTTTAATTAAGTTATCGAAATATTTCTTGAAAAGAGAGGTTTCGGGACAAGAAAAAAGTAAAAGATAACTCCATGAACTGAGTAGTTAAGATAAAACCAGCTGCAGGAGGGAGGGATAATGCGATGTAGGAGAGACGCATAAAAATGGTGATTATTTACGTGAGGACGCGTAATTGATCGTAAGTACGGTTCTTGAGTGTATCCCGTTTCAAGATCATTTGTTTTACGAGGGAGGATCGAGCCCGTGATTCATTTGAATGGAAGTTCCTGCATTTTTTTCCCTTCCAGTGTGGAAAAGTAGTAGTGTTTTATTACCGACACTGTTCCAGATATCTCATTGTCACGGTGACAGACTGTTTCGCCATTGATCCAGTGTGTAGAGTTTCGAGACTGACATGGAGGAATGTAGCTGACAAATAAATTACTTCGCACGTCTGGTTAGAAAGAAGGAAGTCTTTTAAGGAGATGTGGGATTCGCGAAATTTTCTTGAAGAAAAATTTTACAAATGGATCATAGTGAAGAGAATTGTTCATGTTTCTGCTATTTTTTATGATGCAGTTCTTAAATTTTATTGCTCTTTCTTTTATAACGTGAGCTGGAGTTCATTAAAATGGTAGTGTGATAAATGATTTCTATTTAGAGTTTATATTTTTACGGCATAAGAACATTTCTCGCACAAGAAACAATGATTTTTAAAATTGCAGGGAAGGATTTAAAATTTTAATTGACGTTTTAGACGCGCTTGCTTTTCAGACACCACTCAATAATTAAGACGGGAAATTCAAAATTCGCATATAAGTTTAGTGGTACTAAAAATTCTACCTAGCATCAAAACTGAGGTTGATTATCTTTGCTAGTAATAATCCCTATTCATTCCTCTTATTGTATCACTTTTCAGCTTCTATTCAAAAGAAGATAGCTGTTAGCAGAGCATCATGTTTCCGTTTAGACTATTTTTATTTAATAATTCATTTGTAGTACATCGCCCAGGCAACATTATAGAAAAAGACGGTCGTTATATAACATATACTAATAAATCTTAAACAAACGATCAAAACAGTATCTAAGACGAACAATAAGTCTCAATCTATACGGCTTACGTTATCAACAATGCGTGGATTATTTGGGAAAACTTATTACCCGTCTGCAAAAAATAATAACTCTACAACTCTATACATATTGACTATATAGTTCAATATCTACTTTTGTTCGTTCCCCGTGAATAGAACGGTTTATTGTACCGCTCACACATTCGCATTTAAACATTCCCTGTAGTTCACTATCTATTTTCAACTTCTTCATAAAAGTATTAAAATTATCAATTTCTCGGCATGAATCTCTTAAGAATCGACTCATATCATGGATAATATGTACGTTTCTTGAAAATACATTCCTTATAGTGGACAACTAATAATATATATCAAATACAAATAGTATAAAATGAAATAATTAAACTCCAATTACAAAGTAAATAATACTGGACAGAATACCGCAATTCATAATAATAAAACACAATTCTTATAAACTGCTTATCCATGCATTGTATTCTTTAAATTTCATAAGAATTTTAAAATTAATTAATGTAGAGACATTCTGGGCTTGAAAATGCTCAATTTACAGTGGAAAACATTTAAAGTGTCACATCTGTGAAAGAAAACTTCGTAAAAATAATACTGGGGGATTTTAATTACTTATTACTTTGTAACAGAAGCCCTTCAATATGTATCCGGTTCTCTTTAAGTCCCTAAACATTCTACGTCATAGAAATGTACAATGTAACTCTCACAGAATAAGTCGTAGTACTGGTATTCCTGAAATAACTAGTTTTTACAGGTTTCCACATATTTTATTGGTTATTATAGTGCAGCACTCCATGCCCCTACGAAAGACAACAAGCGAAATTAAATAAAATTTAGTAAAGCGTCTTTAAATAAAAATATCAGATCGGTATCCTGTTCTGGACATATTTGGTCCATGGATTAAGGTCTAAGGATCGATGTTTTTTATGCCCTCCTCCAGTTTTTTGTTCTTTCTACAAATATTGTCGCAAACCTTCCCAACAAACGTAAATATCCTTCTAAATCTTTATTGTTAAACTAAGACTTCCAATTCTACCTTTTTATTACCATATAACAGTATGGTTAGACCCGAGAAATTTGGAAAAAATAAATTTGTCCTTAACTTTTAAACAATATACCGTATATTATCCAATACAGTTTCAAAATGAAAAATTATGCTATACAGAATTTTCCCGGTGATGCTGTTTAAAGATATAAACTCAAGCAAATCTTTAGAAAAGTAAAATATTAATAAAAATATACATTGTGAAATAAATCATCAAAAGAGAGAGAGAGAGAGAGAGACATGCATACAAGAAAAAGAATTTTTTCCGAAGTTTTTATTAAAACATTCTAACTTAATATTTTATCTCTCTCTCTCTCTCTCTCTCTATATATATATATATATATATATATATATATTGGCAACAGTAATAACTGGTTTGGCGTCCATTTCCTCGTGCTCCTCACAACCCTGTTTGCTTATTCCTGGCTGTGGTAAGCCTTTTTCTCTTTTATTGTTTTGTGAATACTACTATATTATTTTAATTTGGAATTTTTGCTTTCGATTTTTTAAATCATGCTCATTGTATTTGTTTTTTATTCCAGAATTTTTCCATTTTTAATTGTCTTGTGCTTTCTGAGAGGACAGCGACATTTTTTTACGGTTTTCGGATGTCGTTAGCAGAAAAAAGCACTTATTAATATCATAGGCCAGCTTCTATTCCTGACGAGCGGCTCGACATGATATTTTTCAATTTATTAAAATTTTTGTCTATTTTTTGGCCATTGTTTCTTGTAGGTTTTTGAATTTTTGTCTTTTGTTTCTTGTTTGTTTTGATATATATATAATGCAAAAACTAATAAATTAAAACAACGGAAGCATAATTTTTCTTCTTCGGCGCATGTGAATAATAATGAAGAAAGCAAAATTCGCGAAAATAGGCCAACAAATCCAAATTTACCATTTAAAATGGAATAAATAAAAAATTTATTTGAATTTTAAAATAAATTTTACAGGGTTAGCTCTCTCTTTAGCTTACCGGATTTGATCTCGGTAAGTCAAACTATTTGGGCGTTTATTGAATAAGAAAACGAAACTAATTCAAACAAAACTAAATAAACTACTAAAAACTAATTTAAAAAATTGCACTTTTAGATATATAGATACTGGCATAAAGTTCCAACTATTCAAGATCTGCTTGTTTCATATAGCATGTCATAAACCAATTTAGTTTTCAATAGTTAATCATCTATATGATTGTTTAAAGGCCACAGTATCAGTCACAAAATTCTTTTGTTGGAAACATAATGATAGTATGACTGGCCTTAAATTTTATTCTTATTTTCCAATAATATTTGGGGGAATCGCGAAAGTAATTTTAAACATCTGCTTAATTAGAAGTTTTATTATAATATAATATTTAAAAAAAACGATATTACATTGATAATCATATAAACAGAGAGTTCCAGAGCTATAAATTCATTAAATAAAAAAAATATGGTAACAGTGCAATTCTTAGGGTATCGTCACATTACGAAAATAAAAAAAATCTTATTGTATTTATTATTTTTATAAAATCTTAGCGCAATTTCTTATTACTCTCTTCTAGAAATTTTACATATTCCAGGTTGAATATTGCTTCTTGCACGCAGTTTCAGGAGTTCATTAATTTTTAATTTTCTGTTTGATTCTTGCTTATCTCCATACTAATTCTTTCTATAATTTCGAATGTCTCATTCTATTTTACTACATTTATTTACTGTATATTTGTCAGAATTTGAGTGTTTATTGTGTATTTGTGTTGGTGTTGAGTGTGCGTCAGTATTTTCACCTATAAATAGCATTCAAATTCTAATGTGATCAGCTTAACTGGACTATTTCAGAGCGGAACTAATGCACGACATTTTATAATTTTTAAACGTAAATTATTTTTCTCACAAAAATAGAATTTAATACATAAAGATGTTTTAAAATTCTCCTTTTGTAATTCTTTTAATTTTTAAAAAGTTTATAGTGATTAAATTTATTTTGGAATAATATTCTATTCCGTAAAAATATGCTATGATAACTCACAACAAACAAATAAAAAATTAAATATTAATTTTCTTACTATTATTTAGAATAATAAGATTTAAATTTTGCTTTTATTAAATGCAAATATGCCTCAATTGAAATTCCAATTAATGCAATGTTTTTAAATATCAGGCATAAGAAATATTATAAACATGAGAATCTAAGTATAAATTATTTTCATCAAATGTGGATGCAGAAAATTAAGAAAAGACTGAGAGACTAGAAGTATTTTGAACAGAAAAATTGTTCTTTCCTTATTAATACTCGCCACTTATTTATTCAAAAATTCATTAGGAGTTTTGATCGAAAAGAATTTCTAATTATCTACCAGAAGATTACATGCATTTAAGCATGTAAAATGCTCTAACAAAGTGAATATCGGAAAGACTTTTACATCTATAACCCTCTTGAATAAAAGAAGTGTTTGAAACTAAGGATCAGGATAAAAATAAAAAATCGAACTTCCTGAAACACGGTTACAGATAATTAAGATATATGCTCTTAATTAAAAGAATTTGGATACAAAGTTAAGAATAACTCCTTATTATTTTATTTTAGATCACTGGATTCAATACAGAAGGAAAAGAAATTAAATGAATTCATTATATTTTTCAGATTAAGATTTCTAGCTTAAATTTTAAGGATTTGTATGATGTAAAGTTATTAAAAAGGAGGAATTGCGTATATTTAACTGTGATTCTAGCATCTATAACGCTTTAAATATATTTTATCATTTTTATTTTGTGCATTTTTTATTATGGCAATACATATTTGTAGAAACAAATTTCAATTTCTCTATCTCATAAATTAAAAATACTTTGTGACACATTTTGAAAGCATTTAATGCTATTTCTTCGCTTTAAATAATTTTCAAAAATTGTAAATATTTCACATCAAATGAGGTTTTAAATAATAACTCCGCAGAATGATTTTATATCACGGATTAAAGATTTCATAATAACAGAAAAACCTTTATAATGGATAAGAAACGCACGAGCCTGATTAAAATATTTTCTAGTATATACTTTTGACCTTTAAATCTCATCTCTTACTTCAACCCTTTCATAGGTCATTTTTTTCTTCTAGTGATGTAATAAAATAACTTAGGGATTGAGATTAATTTAAGAAAAGAAATTCTTGTAGCTTATTCGATTATATCGATTTTTGATAATAATTTTATAAATGAATAATTAAAAAGTCATGAGACTTTTTTTTATGTTTTGAAATAAGAAATTGGAACAATTTGATTTTCGTTTCATCAAAAAATCTGTCTAGAGCTTACGTCAACCTTCTTTTCCTCGTTAGTTGTGGGCATATTACTATCTCAAAATAATAATGAATTTTATTGTTAAAACCCCATTATGTGGTCATAGTGTCTATTAAGTTTTTTGTAGTTTTAACTTAATGAGAGAGAAAGGAGCTCTACTCATTAGTGGTAAAATAACTTACCATGGACATTTAAAAATTGATGAATTTGGTGGGGTCCATGGCCTCAGAGAACGTCAAAATTATTTATATAACTGACTGCTCCAATTTCTTTACAGTATAAGTAGGAAATGAATCCGCTGTAGTTGAGTTACCTCGCTTTTTAACTGGTTTTTACTGCCTGCAACGTGACAGAAAATTCTGTCTGCTTTTAGCATAAGAAAGGTGTAAAATCCATTGCCTGGTTTGCTACTTTTAATACTGAATGCAATAAAAACTCAATCGTTTTCATGCCATTACGATGCCTAATACGAACCTATTATGAAGGATATCTAAAGACTTAATTCATTATTTAAGCAGGATTACTACAGGAGCATTTTAGCTTAGTAAATTTATTGAGTTTAATTTATCTTCAATTCATTACTTTCCTCAATAATTAATTAAATAATTTCATTTTTTTAATTTAAAAAGTGCTGCAATTGCAGTCAGTTTCTTTTTTTCTATTTTTTTCTATCAATCGTGATTTACAAATCATTTGCTGCCGTGTTAGTTGCAGAGATACTAAATGTTCCTCAAGAAAAACAAATTAACCGATTTCAAAATTATTCTGCACTATGAAGCCAGTCATTCAAGAGCACTCCACTCCACGCATATGACATGGTGGCAAACGAAACCATTCACTTTTTTTGCCCGTTAATTAGCAAGGTAATTCTCAGACGCTCCACGCAACGCAAATCCATCCACTACCTGTCACTCCGTTCCCCTGCTGTGCTTACTTCTTCTTCCCCCTGCTCCGATTTCCTCAAGAACGAGAATGCCTCACCAACGCATATCTATACCGGTCGCATTTCATCATTTATGTCCCGACAGTCCAAATGGAGTGGTGGGATATCCAATCTTCCGCTCCACACTGCTCTAATTGCCATAGCTGTTTCAATTGAACCCTCTCACACCGAGCGAGGCTGTCCCGGGCGATC
>BGPR01020507.1:0-27796 GCA_013235015.1 Araneus ventricosus | reverse complement strand
AGGATTAACATAATATTAACAAGGATTAACATAATATTAACAAGGATATAACAATTAAGTAATTAATAGACGTCATAATTCGATAAAAAAACTGACCCATAATCCGTAAATTTCTCAAGTGCTCTATGGACTCTTAGATAAATCAATGCGACGTCACATTTCCGAAGCAGAAGGTATCATCTAATTAGATAAGAGAGAAAATGTCACAATTAAGGGGTTAAAAAACTAAACCAAATATCTTAAGAAATGCTTTGCTTTCTTATACTAGTCAGCAGGGGAGGCTCGTGTATACGGCCTACGGTACTGCAGCACACCCAACTTTTCCCATTGTATAAATTTAATCAATTTATTTTATTTCGCATTTAGTATTTCAATTTATCAATAATCTAGCGCAATTTTGTTTTAAACGATTACGATATTCAAACGAAACGAGAAGAAAAACCAACGCAGAAAACGAAGTTATTTTTCCACCACCCGAAGAAGAGGCGCAAAGGAGAAAGTTGCAATTCAAACCGTTAGTTTAACCCAAAGTTGCTTGGCAATACCCATTAAGGAACTTGGCAGCACAAAATTCGGCCTGTGCGCATGCGCAGTCGCCCAGAACAGGCTTTTCTTACCTTTCTCTTCCACGTTTTAAAGCTGAAGGGGAACTGTCGAGGTCGATAGTTCACGTCGCGTTTGAAACGGTGTTTTAAAGGTTCTCTCTCAGAAAATTTTTTCGGGTGCTAAAACTTTGAAAAGAAATAAACAAATGAAAGATAATTATTAATAAATAAAAATTTAATTGAAAAAGTTTTCTTTTGTAGTAATGGAATTTCTTGCAATTGCGAAGATTTTTTTCGATGATTTTTAGTTATAAATGCTGATGAAGTACACAATAAAAATTTTTCGTGATACAAATATGCTTCCAAAATTTTCGTGGACCCTAATATTCTGTACCTTTCTGTTTGGGATCATGATTCATAGTTTTAGGAGCCTCGATTTTGAATAAAACACGGTTGGCTGAAAGGAACAGAATTTCTTAAGGAATATTGATAAGTATATTCTTAATTTAAATTATCGCAGTCCATCTTTAGATAGATGTAATAGAATAAATTAGTAATTTTTTTCTTCTCTTGGCAATTCCCGTTACTACATAATATATATCAGAGCTTGAACTCAGCTTTCTAACATTGCCCTTCCAGCGGGTGCACCTGCGCAAATTTTACGACAAAAGGGATTTTTCATGCCCTGTTCTCACATTCGAGCCCATTAAAACTGTCTGAATGTCGTTGCTATTCCTTCATGCGACCCCTATCTTCAGGGTTAAGTGAGTTTGTCCAAGTTTCAAGGCGATTTCATACTGTTTTATGCTTCTGTCGGAAAAAATACGACGCGCGCTCGCTCGTGTAATTTAAAATTAATTTTTTTCACGTCTCAGTTTGATAATTATATATCCAGTGTGCATTACAGCGATTTAATATTTCATTTTATATTGTCAAAAATATTTAATATGTAATAAGCCTGCCAATAATCCACCAAGCTGAAGAATTTTCTTGAAAGACCTCAGTCTTATGAAACACTCATTACTCGAGCCCAAAAATTCTTATCATCGCCATATGACATTACCATGTCTTTAAATCTAAATTATTCATCACAACCTGAAAAAAGCAAGTGAACAACAACCACTATTGAGAAAAAGAGCTTGTGGTTTGTATTTGAAAGAAATAAAGCGATCATCAAATTCCATGAAATACAGTAGGTGCAATATAAAGTATACTTGTAAGCGTCACTCTCTGGCAAAAGTTCACTGTTTCGAATGCAAGGACGATGATAAGAAACTAAGAAGAAAGTTTTTGTTGTACAATCTTTAATTTATATTATACTATTTTTTATCATATATTGCTTAATACCTTTTTTAGAAAATAATAGTGTCAAATCTCATTGTTTTTTCTGATTTCAGTATAATTTCAGATTTTGCAAATAATGTAAAAATTAATTTTCACTCTGGATGAAAGGATTTGCTTTTCTGATGTGTCTCTTATTACTTTAATGAAGTAACTTACAACTGCAAGGTGAAAAATGAAGAAACCTATTGTGTCGTAAAAAGTACGACACGCGCCCGCTAGTGTAAAAATTTTTAGTGCGCCCGCTGGAAGGTTAAAAAAAGAATAAAATATTTTTTGACACACACAATATGAATCAAGATACGATTACATTCAGCTGTTTTATTTTCAATGGATGCAAAATTTTTTAAACGTCGTACAAGCATCAAGGTGTTAGATTGCAAAAATGCAACTACATCATTTTTCGGCTTTGCCAGTACTTTTAAATAATTTATATTTTCGCTACCAAATTTTCTTTCTTATCTTATGGGAACACTTAAATTCTCAACGGATTTTTTATGGTTTTATTAAATATCTCAATTTATTATTTTTATTTTTGTAGCAATCAACTTAATTATTAATCGCTTTAACTTTTTATGTAATTTATTTTAATGTTTCAATATTTATTAAATTTTAAATCACTTTTATTTCACGGAACTATATGCTCGCCATTTTTAACGGCAGAAACTTTTGTGTGTTAAATGTCTCGCGTCACCTGGCTGGGAGAATTTCCTATGTCTAGTGCATATTGCTTTTTGAATATTGAAGATAACGGTCGCACGTCTGGAGGTTTTGATAATTTTTATTTTTCTGTTCTCGTCCTGTCAGGCGTGCAGACGGGCATAAAGATATTTGGTTGAATGTGGTAGCGAATTCTGCAAAAAGATGACTTGCAAAGTTTACGTAAAAAATCACTTTGGAAATAATACAAGGCGTTGATTGCTGAGAAAACCGACTACCCTTTGTCTTGAGCCTCTTCAGAACGACGGTGTGCCAGTGGAATGGTGAGAGAAAGGAGGTAATGTGTTACATCAAAATGGTGAACAGCGAATGCTTGAAATAAAGTTAATCGAAACTGATCATGTATTGATCTGCAGCAAAAATCTGCAATTTCACGAACCATTTTAAATTTTTGCTTCTTGTCACGCCAAGGACACTAGCTCAGCACAGAAGCAGCAAAAGTTTTTTTCGTGAAGTGAGATTTTGACCAGTTATGCTACTACAGGGTATAGTTGCAACTGAGAGCTCTCTAATTCTCTTATTTTCTTAGTGTCTGTTGCAATTTTAAAGTCTGCAGCATAAACATAATTTTTACTTGTTTTTGTATTAATGTGTATATTTTTGTTTGGTTTTTATGTGTTGGTTGTGTGCATCAGAACAATCTCTGTTATTTCAATATTCTAGAATATTATTAATTTAAAGTTGGCAGGTAAAAGTTTAAGTGTGCAAATAAAAATATTTATTCAAAAAAATTTTATCTCTTAAATCTCTCTATTAGTATCACAATGCAATTATATATTTATTTCAGTAATTCTTTCACTATTGGTCAAGATTCTTCTAGGTAGTCTAGAAAAGGTGGGTAATTAATTAATTGAAAGTAAAAAATGTATTATTTATTGGTATTCATCCTGTAGTATCAATTGCACATGTATTATCAACCTTTCATAATTAATATATTTCAGCCCTCAAATAAGGTTAATGTTTTTGTTATTTCGCTGAAAACAAAACAAGTATGGATTTTATTTTTAAGTAATTTTTAATGATACTACTAAACAGTATTCGCTTACGCTTCTGTTTATATTAGTTATACAATAATTTTTTTCTCGTTAATTAATAAGAGAATTATTTTATTTCTTTACTATACTGTCATTTTAATTTGATTTTTTAAATGTAGTAAGGAATACAGAAAACGGAACTGAAAAACAAATTTCGAGCTTAAATTTTTTATTAAAATTAATTTGTTAATATACTTAACTATTTGAAGAAAAGCTGTTATTATTTACTCATTAAATATAAAACTACTTAAAGTTAATGAAAAAAACCAAAAAAATGTAAATGCTTCAAATATGCATTACTGCGCAGTGAAGGATTAAAGATGCGCAGGAAGGACATGGACAGGCACCAAGATTACATGTCACGAGCCGCCACTGATAGTCAGTCAAGTGAAAAGGCAATAGAAATTAAAAGTTAAAAAAAAGTGGAATTGTTTATGTTAACACTTGCAGGCATGATTTACAATTCTCACTGATTTGAGGGCTTTTGTAAATTTTCTTCTTGCCAAAACATTATTGCTGATTGCAAATTAGATCATTAATTAATCTTAATAAGTGTTGTAGTAGTAGAAAGTAGAATTAAAAGATAAGTCAACGGTTTTTAGTATCACTTTCGATAACTTAATGAATGCTCAAACAAATGCATTACTGAATTAAAAATAAAAATGCTACTCATTTTTAATTAGGAAAAAACTAGTTCTTCCGATTACTTCATTTATGTAAAGAATATATGATTCTATACAGGGTGGTCATACATTATTGGACCCATTTCAAGAATTAATGTAAAAAAACCCTATAATGTAGCAACTCCGTTTTTCATTAAATGAGAGAGTAGCTCAAAAAGTTTTTTTCAGGTAGGTAAAGCGCCGTTATGGCGCACTAAATCTGCTGCAGCGGAAGAGTCCTGAAACAAGTGTCGAAATGGCTACCGTGCATCAAAAGGCACGTCTTTGGCTCCATGAAAGCAAATCAATTGTAACAGTTCAAATACTTTTTCTCCTCGAGTAGCAAAATAGTTAGTCAATTTAAGATAACTGTAAATGAGCATCAAAGGAAAGGTGCTAGACGACCATCGGTATCCGACGAATTTGTAAACCAGTAAGGGTTTACAAATTCGCTTCTTAATTGCTCATACCAAAGCTTAATGGAGTTCTTACGTGGAGACCGACAATTTCGATACTCTAACCGTGAACGACTTTGAGCTGTTACAATTGGTTTTCTTTCACGGAACCAGAACGTGCTAGACGTGCCTTCTGCTGCATGGCAGCCATTTTGACACCTGCTTTAGGAATAATCCGCTGCAGCAAATTTAGAACGCCGTAGTGCTGAAATAAACTATTTAAACTGTTCTCTCATTAAAAAAGAACTGCAGTTACTGAATTATTGGATTTTTTATTATTGATTTTAAAGTGGGTCAAATAATTTATGACCACCCTGTATATATGATAAATAGATTTTTTTTTAAAATATTTTATTTTACAACAGTGCCAGAGAGAAAAAATGAACACTAAACTTTAATCTTTTTGAAAAAAATGATTTTTTCCCATCTACATAAGAGTTAATTGAAGTTGACATTGGGCTTCTTTTAAAATTGGTTTTTGTTAGCTCAAATCATGAAAAAAAGAATAAATTTGTACTAAAACTCTGCGCTTTATTCAGAAACTTTCTGAATTTGAAATGCATTTATAATAACTTTCACTTTAAACGATATAAAATTTTTATTTAATATTTCATTAAAACTATAAATAAAAGATTACACTAAACAAATTAAGCATAATGCATTTTAAATTGTATTTTTAGATATTTAAATATATGTACTTAAATAATCTAAAAAGTACAGAACATTAAAATTAACTGGTAAAATCAAGACCCATATTTTAACGTGTTTTTGAATCTAAAAAGAAATTAATTAAAGATTTAAGAATTAAAATTGACGGTATTTTAAGTTTTAAATTCCCTTCTGAAACATAATGATATTAAGAATGAAAATAATTGAATAGAATATTTAATTCTTAAATGATTCTTCCCGGAAATTTATCAAAGAAGAAATGGAAATTTTGTCTAAAAAGATTATACAATATCAGCTATGCTCTTACTTTTTTGACTAAAATGTAATAAATAGCTTCTATAAATAAAAAAATTAGGATTTCTCAGCATCCATAGAGTCTAATCGAATACAAGATTTTATTGATATTATGGAAGAATAAATAATTTTATTTCAGTTAGAAAGGAAATATGGTAGAGAAATTTGACTAAAGCTTGACTTGCATTTCGCTTATTATTTCAGTTATATTTCTATCTTATTGTAATATTTTTGATCCACTAATTTCGGAAGGAAGAGGAGGATGCAAATTATGGTATATAAATGATTTTTCAATAATTTTATTATTCGAAAGTAAAATCATTTGTTAACGTTCAACTTCTTCAAAGAAAAATCAGAAAAAGGTTTAGCTTAGATTCCACTTAAATGATATCACATCAATATCCGTCCAGTGAAAAATTATTTCGAAAAGAGCGCATGGAGAGGATGGTAGAACTACGACCGGAGAGGATGTCTGTAGAAAAAAATTACTTACTTACCAACTATTTTCATTTGTCATCGGATAGATTTTGAAGCGTAATAGATGACCGTACAGGATACCTGTTGTCCTATATTCCACTTCTAACGCTCTCAAACAAAGCGAGGCGGTCCCAAGTGGTCTAAAAGTTTCCCCTTAACAGCAACGAAGGCCAATCTGAGACGGGTGGCTTATTTTGAGGGGATCTGACGTTCTGAGTTCCTTCGGAGATAAGCGCGGTAGGGGGTCAAATTATCCTTGCCAACCACAGCCCATTTCCGTGCGCCTTAAGGAAAGGTTATAGTAGGGGGTGGAGTAAATTATCATCCAGGTTGGAAGAGTCCAATTCATGTCGTATCTTCCCAAAAGGCCCGGTTTTAAAGGGGCTAGAAGAAAAAAGTCGTTTCGAGATTAAAAAGTTAATATTAGTCAACTATTTAATTATGCGGGACAATTCTGCTGTTTACTCTCCAGGAACAACAAATTGATTGTTCTGTCAAAGTATTAAAAAGTTCTTCTAGATGTCACAGTATCAATTCTTTGGAGAACTGATAGGTTAAGTTGGATTGGAAAATCTCACAAAACCGTTGAAGGACGTAACTGATAAAGTCAACAATACATTCAATCTAAAATATTATCTGAGAGAAGTGATTCAAGATCAAAAGTTTAGTTGAAAAGGAAGATAATTTATTACATTAATAATCAATTTTCTGTCCATATTCAATATAATTCAAAAATATGGATCAACTTTAAAATCAATAATTCGTAAATAAATGGAGAGAGACAGATGCCGTTTGAGCAGAAAGTATGGAAATTATATCAGATATTTTGTCACGAAAGCAGGATTAATTTTTAGCCTAATTTATGAGTTAAACAATAATATTCTGTGAGTAGTTGAGCAATATGTTGCATAGGAGAAGACACTGGTAGGTATAACGGCTTACAAATATTTAATCTGTCGTCCTTAATCCCGAAACTCAATTGCCAAAATAGAAACCACACTTTTCACATTATTAATCCCTATTTCTGATGGTATGGAAGCACATTAGCAACAAAACAGTTGATTATATCATCATTTGTTTGTAAATCGTGGAATTGCTCAGGGCTACTAAATCGCCTATATGCATTGTCCTTTATATCTTATTCCGCATGTATAATCAGTATATTTATAAAAAAATCAGTAATAATAAAAATGATGAGAACATTGGATTATTTTTTCTAAAGATAATTAAGTAAAGTATCTATCCTAATTTTTCAGACCTGTAAGATTTATTTCACATTCATTCAAAATACTAAACAATTAATTTCGTAGCCTTATCTTGACTGTAATAGCCAGAATTAGATTATAAGGTCATGGGACAATGTGTTTCAAATGATCCCATGATTCGATTTATTTCTTACAAACTGGTCAATTTTGCAATGATCAGAACTTTTTTACTATTTCAGACTTTTAAACATTTCATTCAGTTATTAAACTGAAATAAAACATTTTCATTCCATATAGATGAGAGTGATATAATTTCTGCGAAAGACATATAAATATTTTTCGTTTGTGCTTTTAAACTTATTTTACACAAATGAAATTTGTATTTTCATTAATAATGAGCAATTGATTAGAAGAGAGAGCAGATTGAAATTTATATAAACATTTTTAAAAGGAATGAAAAAGAAAACACTCTTGACACTATTTATGGATGAATGTTTCGATGGCAAGTTTTAAATGAAAATATTCAAATGAACAATATAATATTTCTGAATATATTGCAATTATTGAAATATATCTACCGAAAACAGCTAATAAATCTTCTATTTTAGTCAAATCGATAAATAATTCCATAACATAATATAAACTGTGATTACCTCCCTATATTTCATACGCAGAATTCAATGGAACATTGTAATTTCATTTCTGAGAAATTTTTGCCGAATACAATTTTTCTTCAAACATTAATCTTGATGCCTTTTGAATGAAATGTGAAATAACTACAAAATTCGAGTCGTAATTGGAGTTTTATGCTAAAATTATTTGAAGTCATAAAATTATTTAGAAAATGACTCATATATTTTCCTTAATAAATATTTGAATTTCAAAAGTGAATGATTTTAATACTTTTATATATTCATGATTTATAAGCCTTTTTCATAGAAAAAGATTTATTTTGCAGCGTCGCAGACAATCTCAAATTTCCTACTGATGAATATTTCTCAAACTGAAACATTTATCATTGGCGATGATTGCATTGATTTCGGGTCGGAAATTTCGAAATAGTCATAAGCGTCGCTGCATTTCTTAAATCTGTTAAAAGAATCCAATTTATTTCATTCGAAATTACTAAAATATGTTTTGAAAATTACTCAAAATTTCTAAGTTATTCCAATAAATAACAATATTACTTGACTTCTTTAAAGATAAATATAAATATAATTACAAAAATTAAATTTTTGAGATAAAATATTCTTAAATCTACGGAAGTGATGCTGATAAATTAGTCATGGAGGAAATTCGAAATATTTTTATTGATCAATTACTTGTATGGTAATAAATTTTATCACCTGTGCTAAGCAATTGTTTTCATCTAAGAATATACAGTTTCAGGTAAGCTAACTGCACATTTTTAACTGGATATTTTCATGTTCCAACAAATTAGAAATTCTTCCGTTTTGAAGAAATATAATACATTTTCCTGTTACATCACTATTCATGCAATCATTATGAAACTTGAAAATTAAACATAATATTCAAATATAAATTAAAATAAATAAATATATTACTGTCTGAAGAATTTGAGGAATAAATTGAATCTCTGTCTCTCTTTTTTATGGGTATCAACCAATCAAAATTCATCTCTCATTTTCTGAAAAAGAAAAAAGGAACATAAATAACAAAGAAAAATGAATGAGAAAAGAATGGAAACGTAGAAAATTGAGAGAAAATGGCGAAGAGCAGAACGAATACTCATTTTTTTCTCTTTCAAATGAAATTAAGTGTGTCACAAAACTAGATGGTTTAGTATTTTTTCCTTTAGGTTTTGTATTCAATATTCTTAACCGACCCATTTCAACATCAAGGTCGTTTTCTTTCTACAATTTGACAGAGAGATATCTAATTGAATTGTAACTTCTGAAATTTCCGTATTATTTCCGTAAATGAAATAATAAAGATTGACAAAAGCCATAAAAAGTACATGACATCAAGTGTTAAACTTTAAGAAAATTTAAGAAATTTCGAATTCTTTTGAAATTGGTATCAATTGATTTAAAGTATTTTATATATAAATTAATTTTACCTTATAAAAATAAGTTATACTTTTTGTGTCATAAGTAAGTAATAAATCATCAATCTTTAAAAGAATTCTGCTTTATTTTTCAGTACTTTAATCTTCAAATTTAACATTTGCTAAAGTCCCCAAGTGCTTTAGAAAATTTAGGAACACAGAAACTTCTAAAAAGATTTATTTTTGGAAAATATACACAGATAGAAAATTTAACACATGTGTAGTTAGCTACCCATTGTGGCTACTCGTTGTACAAGGTTCTGGTTTGTGGAGGACAAACTACACGGCTCACAATACTACCTTAACTACAAAACTCCATTATATCAGAAGTGATAGTAGCACTGTATGGTGACAAAATATTAAAGAAGAAGGCAACGCAAGAATGAGAATGCAGTTTGAAACGTCAACATATTTAACAACACAACAACAAAATTATTTAAATGAAATTAGTAATGTTTAGCAACTGATTCCAAACCCACCGCGCTTTTGCGCATGCGCCGGATGGAGTTATTTCAATCAAATAGAGGGAAAGTGGAGCATGGAAGTGGAGGTGTTTACATTTTACTGAGCGTAATCTAACAAAGAACTCTGTAAAATGAGCTCATATGACACCCATTTCCGGTGTAAAATAGTCCAAAAGTGCTAGTCTCGGGATCTTGCTAAACTGTATTAACACCATGTAACCACCCGCACTGGTAGGATGCAAACAGAAGGAGTAACAGAGTGCAGATGAAATAGCGCCTTTAATAACTAAAGCACTTCTTCAACAATGGCGAAAAGATGACATTGGCATTCGCGCATGCAGATTCTGGTATCTTGACGTAGCTTATGAAGACACCACACATGCAGTCACAAATGATGTGTGTTTTTTTAATTCAGCATGTCTCACATAACGATGAAAATTATGCTGAAGAACTGGAGTTTCATTTTGATGCCGTAATCTTTTATCTTGAGAATTTTTTGATTAACGATGTTCTTTGAGTTTCTGAACAGTAGATCTTCGCCAAATATATACGATTTTCAAGCCCCCTTGAATTAGACGATATCTGCAAATTATAAGTAATATGTCAACTGTGCTGTTAGGAAGATATTTATGGGAGTCTTTATGATGCTGTATTTCATTGTAATTTGGGATTCCACTAAAAGGTTTGTTTAAAGGAACACACGCATTTGGTCTTCTTGACGACGTTATAAATATGAAAACACTTAAAATCAATAATAGCTGAAATTGTTTTTCCTGTAACCATAAAATGGTCTGATATGAGGTCTGAGAAAATAATTCTCCGTTTGAAATTCATTAAAATTATTTCAGAAATTGTGATTAGTACACTAGTCTCGCAACATTTCTATGACTTATTTTAAATCAAGAAAAAGTTCCTTATCCACATTTTAATCAGAATAGGAGTTTTAAGTCAGTTCAGTTACATTAACGTCTCGTTTCGAAGGGCTATTTTGGGGCGGACCTCATAATTTTGAACCACGGTCAGATGACGAGGAGAATTGGAGTTTTAATCCATAATGAACTTTTGTTTTGCAGGCATTTATTCAGAAGTTATCAGTATCAAACGAATGACAAAATTCTGGAAAGAAAATTTATAATTCGTTTAAATAAGCATTACAAGTAAGTCGTAAGTTTAATATTGCCAATTATGAGCATTACTCTGCAATCGAATTATCATATGTCAACTTTCCTTTATTCTTTATATTGTTTCTTTAGCTGTTTCTAGCATAAAAAAATTAACTTCATTTAGATGTCAGAATTTCACTTTTGTTTTTAAAGCTGCTTACGTCTGTTAACAAAAACTTTACATTTTTATTAATTTAGATGTACTTATTCCAGAATTTTATTTTTCAATTTGTCTTCATATTTTGTAACTACTTTAACGACATTGATTTATGTGAACATACATTTATTCAGCTTTATTACAGGGAAAAATCTGTCTTCAAAAAGCCAGAAGAAATGCAATACATAATGTTATAAATGTTAAAGCATATTTTAAACTCTGTATTATAATTTCAGTTGATAAAAATGATAACAAATTTTTTTGCGGCCAGTAAAAATATATTTTGCACTAGCTAGTAGACGAAAAACATACCTAATATCAAATAATTTAAGTCAAATAAAGATTGCTTCATAATTCTTAAAACATTTATTGACCGAGCGAAGCGAGGTCTACGTTTTAACTCCAGCATTTTGCATTTGTCTGTCTGTATGTTTGTTACGAAATTACGACCAAATGCGTTGATCCATTTCCTTCAAATTCGGCAGAAATATTTCTTAAATCAATAGAAAACGGTGTATATGTTTTATTTCTATTTACTTTAATTCAGTAATAAAATAATTATTTTAATTATATATAAATATTATATTAATTGATAATAAAAGAGTGAGTGACAACCAAAAATTGAAATAATGACATCAGGGTTGTAAATAAACGCATTTCGCTGATGGCTACGTTTCGCTATGTATCGTTATCCGCTTTTCGCTAAATGAATTCACCTATTTTTATAATCTTTGGCTATCTTTTAGTTCTAAATTTATATTTAAACTCATTTAACATCTAAAATATTTCCTTTTTACCTTATATGGCGCAGTAACCAATTTAAAAACTTTAAAAGTTCGCTTGTAATTATTAAGCCTAAATGGAATTATCAGGTGCTTCTCCAAGATAATTTCGCCTGCCTTACAAATCTTCTGTTCTTCAAAGCAACGAAAACTTTTTGCTCTTATATTTGCCAAATTGTAATATTTATCGCCAAGTTATTTTGAGTTCCATCTTCTTAGTTTGAACGAAGTGAGTTGGAAAAAATATTTTAATTTGATTCCTATTTAATAGTGAAATTTTCTGGATGATATTTTTTAAATAACCAATTTAAGGATTGAATTTTTCTGTATGAATTTTTGTTGCCATCTTTTTCAAAATATTTCGGTATGTCGCTTAAAGATAAGCTAAGTAAAAGATCTAGAGATGTTTTGCTAATTCAGCAGATTGCGAACCATTTTATCCATATTTATCTCCAATCTGGCGCACCATAAAAATTGTACTAAACTTTTGTACATCAGTGTATCTCCTTGAGAGTCAAATTATGATGCCCGGTGTCTTTGAACACAATGCTGTCTTCACAATGAATAATATTTGCTAAGCTTTTAAAAAATGCGATGAAGAGAAAAATCTTAAATTTTTCTTTTATTTGTGGGAGGAGCGAGTGATACTGTTCACAGAACTACTAGTTCTAATAATTCGTTATCCCGAATATTAAATTTACCTTAGCTTTTTCTCAAAGAATAGATAGATTCAGACTTTATAAAGAGAATATATGAATTATTGATAAGTAATACCAAAGAAATTTGCATTTTATGTTTCGGAATCATATGTTTAATTTTAATTATTAAGTAATAATTAAGATGAGACATAAATACTTTAATACTACTTAATTAGTTAAAAGTATGACGTACGTTATAACACATTGGTGCAAGCTGAATTTTCAAATTAAGCAATGGAAACGGAACTTTACTCGAGAATTACGCTAAAGAAAGCATAATTATACTTATCTGTTTTTATTAATAAAATAATTTCCGCCATCTCATTTCATAAGGGTATTGTAGCCTTCATTTTTGCCAAACAAAATTTTATGGATGTCTGTAATAATTTTTTAAAATTATATGCACCATAATTTAAATTTAATACGTATTGTTTAAAAATATTCAAGATATACATTCATAAACAATTCTTACATAAATATTTATATTTGGCATAAAACTACAGTAATTAATTTTGTTTTTCATACAACAGAAGTATTTGTTTCGGGGGGGGGGAATTTCCGAATATTGTCACAAATTAATTAAATTTTTAATGAGATTGTCTCAATATATAATTTTTAATTCCAGTTCTTATGTTCTGGAAAACGACCGCTTTATCAGTTTCAAGAATACTTATTTATTCAAGTTAATTAATAATAAAAATTATAAATATAAACTTTTAAAATCACATACCAAACATAGTATATTCCATTCATGTCTAATATTTTTTTCTTTAGAAAATCCTAAATATTTGAGGACAAATGGGCTCAAACATTTTATAATTTATTACTATTCTGTATAAATATTAAGTCCACAACAATTTATCGTGCATTAAATTTCTTGAGATGAAATAATTTCATTTCAACGACGAAAATTTTTGGTTTATCATATCATTGTCATGTGTTTCAGACCGAGATAGTATGATAATTTATATCCAAAATATGAATTAGCTTTTACTAAACTAATGGCATTGTTTTAAGAATGTTATTTTTAAGAATAATGGATGTAAACTGATTGCTTTTTTTCCTACTGCTTATGTTGTTGAAGAGATTCAAGTGACGTGGATAAAGTTCAAGAATAATCTTTTACAGAAGTAAGAAGAAAAGAAACATATTTATTAAAATAGGCGAAAAGAGATTATAAGTTTGAAACCTCTTCAAGCTGTTTCTACTTGCGGATCAAGTTTTGATTTCTCGACAAAGATTTTATAAGGTGTTGAACACACACATGTTAACTTCTATTTGAAATTTTTGTTTATATAAGAGGCGCATTCTTTGTTTCGCGGTGATTTAGATAGCTTTTCGAAAATAAAAAAAATCCAAACAAGTTGCATTAAAATTTAATTGCGGCGATGTTTGATTTGTTTGTGAAATTAAAAATGCTCTATATATCTCCACCATGGTTCTCTTGCGTTCTATAGCCATGTTATTGTTCGGGTCTTGAAAAGTAATACAACACACTGTTATTCAAAGCTACTATTTCAAATTTATTCAGGATAATATAGACAGCTAAATTATAGTCTTTGATTTCTTTTTCAACCCCTTCGCATACGATTTTATTTAACCTCCTAATAAGATGCCACCACCCATTTGGGATATTTATTATTATCTCAATCTATTTAAGATGGTAAAGGATACTTGAGATATTTAAGCGTGTCCAGGTGAATTTTGTATTTAAAACTAATTGTTACTTTGACTTTATTACCACACAATTTAAATATATCAAAAATTCTGTCATTCGATGCGCGTGTCAGACTCGTCATTGTATGCGAAGGGGTTAAAGAATTCCGATAAAAAAAATTCAAAATAAAGTTGTTTTCTTTGTCTAGTGCATAGCAACTTGATAAGCAGATTTCAGTGTTCACTTCATAATAAATTTTAATATAATTTTAGGATACGAATCAAGATTATTTGAAAATCGTCAAATAAACTTTGTAATTCAAATCCTGATATTTTTAGAATATATTTGCAAAACACATTAAATTTCTAATGAAGATTAAGACGAAGATAATGCTAAGAATAAAAATAAGGCTACTCATCTACAAATCATAAATGTGAAAGGATTATTGTTATAATTATTTTAACTTTAAGGCATTTACCGCTAGTGAAATAATTAATTGTAAAAATATACTTAGGCGTTCCCTAGGCTTCCATTAAAAATACTTCTTAAAATGTCTTAATTATTGATCATATTTAAATTGCTTCTTTATTATTCATATTTTTTCATTTAATTTCAAATGAACAACAGTTCGACACGCTTCAATGTTTGTTTCTTAATCTCAGACGGAACAAAAATAGCCATGTCAGATTTATTTTTGAAAACTGCTTTAATTTTTCAATTATTTCGCTATTGGTCAAACATTCGTTGAGTGACATTTTTCAAAATTCTGTCGCAACTAGAGAACATTTTATGTAAATGAAAATTATTCCAAAAAAGTTCACAAATAAATCCTTAAAAGAGAAGAACAAAAATGAAACTTTTCAAAAAATCTTAAAGCAATTATATGTCCATTATAAATCAGAGAATGGCTGTTTCGAAACCTATGATGAGCGGAAAATGGTCGTTTAAGCTCTTTTTTTCGAAGAAGTATGCTTATTTTACATTCTCCAAACGCTAAAGAAATCTTTCAAAATTAATCTAATAACGAAGCTATTATTGAAGACTTTACCAATAAATCTCTGAAAAGAATAGTTTAAAAATAAACTCAATCATTTTTCAATATCCTGAATTTGTCCTTATCTTCAATGTGCAGAACAAAAACTCCATTCTTCTAGACTTTAAAAGGGTCCCAAAATAAGAAAAATCCCGCCTTCTGAAATTGCTCATGTAGCTGGTAGCTACTTAGAAAAACTCCCCATAATGCTTCATCTTTTCCTCAAAATTTCCTCAGGCATATAAGTATAATTTATTATTCTTCGAAAGAAGAATATTTTTAATAAAGAAATCTTTGAAGTTCGTTTGAAAGTATGCGATTTTAATATCCGAAAATGAAGTGCGGAATACTAAAACCACTGTTAGAATAAAAATTGGAAACGAACAAAAAGCACATATTTAGAACGACAATGAGAAGAAAAACAGGAAATTAAATGATGCATTGTTTGAACAGACTGCTTAGAAACTTTTGTACTGTGTTAGGTCTTTAGAAAAGTTAATCCGCTTTGAAATAAATTTATTCAAAAATAGAATTTCTATTGGGTTATTAAAGATAGAATATAAAGAACACGTCGCGAAGAAAAAGAAATATCAAACCATTGTTCGAATTTCAGAATTATGATCGAGATTATTTCTTTTTAGATGTCATGAAGCTAAATTTAACGATTTTAAATAAAATCCTAGTTTGTAGAAATATAAATTCCTGTATATTTTTTAACTGAAATAAATGAATAATTACTTATTTCTTTGAAGTATTTATGATATTGCTTTTATATGTTTTTAACTCTTGAAATATTTATAGCTACTCTAATTTGATTAAAATATTTTGCTTGAGAAGTGATTTTTCATAAGTAAATAAAGGCGAGAAAAATTTCTAATTTATAAAAAAAAAATGCTCATGCATTGAAGTGCACACATTTTAAAGGAAATTAAACTCAATTTTTTGCTCTTCTTATTAAATTCCTGATAAATTAATTTTCATGGAAGTTTTAAATTTTTATGATCTGTATATTTGAGCCTGTTTCAGTATTATTCATATTTAAAGATACTTAAAAATCACTTTTACACTTCATGTATCATTTTATATTTTCATCTCTCCTTCTTCCTTTACTTAACTTTACTAATGATGATTTAATCTTTAAACATGGTGTAAAAACAGCCCTTGTTGGCGCATGCGTGCTACTTGCAAAGTGGAATGGGATGTTGCGCATGCGCCGAACCGGTAAGTGACGCTCGTGTATTTGCCAGAAATGAGTTAGCTGCAATTTATAAATGACGTGGCTAAAGGAACTCTCAATGGAAACCCACAATTTAAGTATTAAAAATGATAAAAAGTATTCCGTGTACTGTAAAAAAGTGTGTTGTGTGATGTAAAATAAAATATAAAAGAATCAGTGCCGGATGGACCGTCATTAACTAATTACAAAACGAAAGTAACAACAGCCCTTATAAATTATTAGCATCTTATTTATAATTTTGGTACACTATTTAAGTATGCTGGAAGTATGTGTTCTGTATCTTACTTTTGAAACTTTTAATTTTGAATTTTAATGATTAAATCTAAGTTTCTAAATCATTGCGAATTATATGACTTCGACTTTGGTCATACATTTATTTGTCATAGCTAAAGATCTTAATAAAAATATAATGTGTGTGTGCTTAGCATAGAATGATGTTCTAATGCAATAAGCAAATGACTCAGTAAAAAAAAATCAAGCTACTGAATAAATTTTTTCCCTTAGAAAATAGACACACTGAGTTGAATATAAAGGTTGAAGGCCAGAAAATTGGAGAACGAAATGCCTCAGATCTATTACAAATATTACTATAAGTAATAGCGAGTTTTAACACATTTGCAATAATATTGTAAATTATATTTAATGCTATAAGAATGCTTTAATACATTGGAGCAAATATACGCTATCTGTTTCTATATTGTGTGTAAATAAGTTTATAACTTCGTCTTCTTTTCAATATTTTCCACGTATGTCCACATTAATTTCAATATGAAATATTAGCACGTCAAACAATTTTCAAAACAATGTTTCCACATATTAACAGAATGTGAATTTAAATCTTACTATATTTGTCAACATATTGTGCTCTTAGAACTTCTGGAAAATTCTATATGCTTCTTTTAAGTATATAAATTTTCCAAAAAAAATATTTCTTAGGAGAGTGAATGCGGTAATCTAATGTATGAGGATCAAGTCAAAAGGAAAAAAAATACATGAATCACTAGACTTCCTATTGATTATACGTAAATGCATCCATTCTCGAAACATATCAAACTTGTAATGTATTAATTTTTAACTTCTCAAAGGGAGGGTTTGAATTTTTCCTTCTGCATTTCTATCTTTTTATAAACAAAATAATGTAATTAGAATCAAAATGTTTGGTTTAGAAATCAATTTTAAACTTAAAATCTCTTTAATTGGAAGTGAAAACTTGTTTACACATTTAGAATAACATTTAGAAACAAAATTTCTAAATTTGAAAAGGGAAGGGAACTGGTAAATAAATAAGTAAGGTGAAGTAAACACAAGATTAATGGAAATAGGAAAACATATAAAAAATAGTCGAAGAAGAAGTTGCTCTAGCAGAACAAATGTGATAATGCAGTAAATTTTTCTTACCTTTTAACTCATTTATCTCTTCTCTTTTTTCTTCTTCTGATTTAATCATTACAATCTGATATTATTTCTTTAGAGTATTTAAACGTTTGGCTAAATGAGAAAAAAACACTTAAATATTGACTTATTTTGGAAATTAATATACAGGTGTTTCAAAATTCGTCAAATAAAAAATAGCTAACCAAGTGTACGGAAATATACTGATACATTTAAGTATCATATGCTGTCTGTCCGCCTCGAGAACTGTGGCCGCCAAAATTTCTAGTTTACGGCGGTCGCTACAGAAACAGGTTATCGTAGGAAGAATTCGTTTCTAGAAGTTCAAAAGTGTTACAGTGGCGCATTTAACGCCAAATGGGCTATGTATGGTAACCGAGAAGACGAATGATCAACTACTCTTTTTACCACCGCAAACTGGTGCTAAGAATAAAATAAAACTCAGACTTCCGTCGAATTCCTCCTATTCGAAATGGATCTTCCCTAGCATAACCAGTTGCTATAGCGACCGCCGTAAACTAGACATTTTGGCGGCTACAGTTCTCGTGGCGGAAAGACAGTATATTTATTACTTTTGTGGCGATTATCACTATCTATACGGCTGTGCTATTAAGTTCCGGTTAAGTAGCGCTACAATTAATTTGTAGCGCTACTTAATCAAACCACTTACAAATTACTACTATTACTTCTTCTTCCTGAGTTTTCTAAATATGCTTCTATTTACTGCGATTCATTAATGTTCGTTGATGTTTGTTAGTCTTTGTTAGTGTTAAGTTTATAATTAATAAATGATTTTTTTTATCAAATTTCTCTAATTGCACTAACATTTCTTCCGAAAACTTAAAGCTTTTTAGTTAAATTCACAATGGTTTAAAAATCAACCTTAATAAATTTATTTTAACACTAGCATGCAAATTAAAATTTTAAAAATGCCAGTTGCATGCTTCAAATCAGTTAATTTATTAACAATTGCAGGAATAAAGTTTAATTTGGAAGGTTTATTAAAATATTTTTTCGTTTCCGTAGTATGTGTTAGAACTTCGAAGCGATACATGAAAAATACTTATAAATAAATGACATAAGAAATTTAATTACCTAAATTTAGGATTAGCAAAATGACATTGAATAAGAGCTCCTGATCTTTACATTGTCTCCTCAGCAGATAAGGTTCTGTTACGTGATCGAACGAGATAAATAATGTATTCAAATTACATTGAGTGCGTAAATCACTAAATCAAATGTACTACTTCGTTATTAAATAATTTTCACTTACTTATAGACGAGTTTTCCGTTTTTTTATTTTGGATTCACAGGTCGTTTTCCTGTAACCCTCCAATTTAAGCAATCGCCAAATCCTTTTGAAAATTGTATGACGCGCCAAGTTCGAATCAGTTCCTTCTTTAGAACACAAAGCGTTGAATCCCGTGTTCATTGAGTTTGTGTAATCTTTTCTTTTAAAATCGGTTAGAAAAAGCTCTTAAAGCATTTAATTTCTAAGTGGAACTATTGGAATTATCTTTATCGTTTGGTTAAAAATTTAACCTTCAGTGATTATCTAAATCATATGGTTAACAATTTAACTGCCAAACAAACCTTGCAAGTCGCCAAAAAGAACGATAATGAATCAATATGGCAACTTTTTCACAACATTAGGCTCTTATTTTAAGTACTCTTTGAGCGCTACAACAATAGAAACATAAAATTTATTATTTTCAAAGTGTTCTTAAGGCATAACATTAAAAAACTCCACTTTAAACATTAATTAATATCTTCAAACAGAGTGTTAAAATTTTAAAGATTCCCATTTACTTAACATTATCACCGGAAGTTGATGGGCTCGGGGGAAAATCTACTTTACCGCAGATGAACAAAACAGTAAACTCGTCCATAATTTTCAAACTGTATATTAGAGTGTTTTTAACAAATAAATTCTTCCCAAAATCAATAAATCTTCTTACGAATATTTCATTGAAATCTGAAATTTAGCAGTAGAAAATCTTTCTTAGCATGGTAGTTTAAAATGCAATTAGAATTCCACACCAAGAGTCAGGAAGCAATGATTTCACACTAGAATTCCGAAGCAGCGCGGAAGAATTCCAGAATCTATTATCTGCGTAAACAAGCAAGCCGTTAAATGAACGAGATCCATTAATGAAACGTTAATAAAGGATTCTCAACCTACATTATGTTCGGTGGTCGTAATGACTCCGAGTTAAAATAAGTGTGTTTATTTCAACAACTAATCTGGAAAGCACTTGGTCAAAGGGTTGTAGAATACGAGTAATGATGCACATCCTTTTCAATGAGCCTGAAGTTACGATAATTGTAAAGAATTTAATGCGAAAAGTTTCTGACTTTATTGATATTTAAATAACTCTCCACGGAAAATGAAAGGAATTTTAACCGACCATAAATTGTCGGCAACAAAATACTTGACAAACATACATAATTGGCTTATTTCTTTTATTAAATAAGCATGTGCTTTTATTTCGCTAGGTCACTTCAAATTTCCCCCATGAAATAATAAAAGGACAATGAAAAATCTATTCCAATTATTTCTGACTTAAATGTACTATACATACACTAATTCATAAGTTATGAATTATTGTATGTATAGTACAATATAAATTATAATATAACTGCGCTTACAGTTATATTATAATTGATGCTATTTATCTTACACAAATGAATGCAATTTTTCGTGTCATAAGGTATTATTCAAATTGATCAAAGTTAAAGAAACAAAACAAATAGTCAGAAGTATTCACTAATTTAATTCAGAATCAAATTGCAAAGATTAAATTTGTATATGCTTTTTCCACACCGGCGGCATAGAAGCTTAAGATATGCTAGATTGAAGGATATAAATTTAAGGAGAAAATTCAGGGGGTTCTGTTCTGGCTGTGCTTTCAAACAACATTAATAAAAATGGAGCACCAATCAATGTGTCTTCTAGGAGAGAATTATAAACTAGCCATAAACTGTAAACTGAATTATAAATAAACCATAAACTGTAGGGTTTCATGGTTTTACCTTAAAGAGAAATATAGAGGTTGGCCAAATGTCACTGAATATCCTATAGGGAAGTAACCTACCTCCCATTTAAGAGCTATGTCAGACTTCTACCTTAGGTGAAGTCGAAGCGTTCCTATTTAACCAAATGATGATGCTACATTTCCCTTTATCCTTGAATCACATATGTTCGTAGTTACGCTAGATCAAGTGGGTATAGTCAAGGACAATACATATTGAATCGATCACATGAAATATAAGTGGCATTCGAAATAAAGACCACTTGCAATGGTTTATGGATAGTGAAAGCTGAAACGTTATAGAATAAGAAAAATTTCAAAGAAAACCCTTATTCATTTTTATAGCAAGTAAAATTTAAGAATCTAAGCAATTGAGAATTAACCAGTTTACCATCAGGTTCAAATTTAATTATTTCATTCACATTCAAAATTTTGTCTTGAAGTTACATTTACGGTATAAATTCATTTTGAATATTTGATTTTATTTGAAAATGTATGTGATAAAACCCGTAAAATAATACGATCTATTTTTCTTCGCATCCATGTTGATAAAGAATGTCAAGAAATTAAGGTTTTAATTCTGAAATTTCATATTTCAACCTAATAATCTCTATCTTTTATTTTCTTTTGAATCAGAAACAAATTGCAGTGATAAAAAATATTATTGAAGTTATATAAACCAGAACACAATTGCTTTATAAACTTTATATCAGAAGATATAGAATTATTAAAAAGTTTACGGTTTTTAAAATTTTTATTGTCATTTCTTTCAACAAAAACCATTTAATTGTTAATTGAAAAAATGAAACAAACGTATTTCTGAAAATGATACTTAAAATATGCATAAATATATCTTACTAAACAAAAGAAAATTAAGTCACTCCGATAAAAGCAATAGCCAAGTATTGCATCTGAAACAGAAATTTCACTGCGAACTTAACTTCTTGCTTTTCAGCAAATCTAGTATTAGTCGAAGACCCAATGCCCTATGAAACAATTTTCTTTAATAAAATCGGACAAACTATATATTAATTATCTAGGCATGGTGGTGACGGTCACGTCGTTTGGTTTGTCTACGCGCCAAAGAAATTAAGAAGGTATGTCTACAAATTAGCATATACTACACACGGAATACTGTTTTGATTCTGTGATGATTTAACATCAAATAGGAGTTATGACAGGGATTTTTTCAGCTGAGTTTAGCAGTTTCTTTTCTTTTTTTATTTTATGTTGATTCATCGACGCGGAGCTCCCTTAATATCAGATAGCAGTTATACTAGAATTAATGCATTTTTCCACTTCTCGAAGATCTTTACTTTCGTTCTCAATTAAAAAACTTCTTTCTTTTTCGTACTTAGTTTTGAATTGAATATTTCTATATTTCGCATTTAATATTTTTCCGAAAAGCTCCCTTTAATCAAAGATTTGCATTTGGTAATGTATTTCTTTCTGTTAATGAATTTTGCATTATTTTTGTTTGGACAAAACCAAAGAAATTGTTAAAAATAGAGTTATTAACAGAACGAAAGTTTATATTACTTGTTTCATCAGCTCTATTTCTCATGCTTTTTTATTTCTTAAGCATTCTGCCAATGTGCATGAGATTTTCTACTACAACTTTCGTTAGTAAATCTGTGACATTTATATCTGAGATATTGTTGGCAAGCTAAAAGCTTATATACGGGCACAAATCTTCTAGTTTCTTTAATAAAATCGGACAAATCAGAAAATCATTTGCAGTATTTTTATATTTCTCCAGTCATGTTTTAGGTTTGTAAAATACGAGCTCACAATGCATGGTATTTGAATTCAACCGGATAAAACTGATTTACAAACAACAGGAATAATCAATTAGAAAGTAATTTCTAAAAATAACAGATTTTTTACAAAATGTTTGCATATGATTCTTAGCCGTTTCTAAAACAGATATTGTTTCATAGCTTTTTGAATAAAGAAATGCATAACTCAAGTCAAAACATTCGTGATTTCCTAAATGTCAAAATCGGTTGTTCCAACATATGAAATTTCAACCGAAACGTCTAAACAGCAAATATGTCGAAACATAAGTCTCAGATAATCTATTCTATGGACAGAAAATAATGAGAAAAAAATATTCGAAGCTAGTCTGACATGCATATTCAGCAAGAAATTATACAGTGTTTTCCTCGACTTGGAAAAATGTAAACTAAAGCATCGCAGTAAATTGAAAAATAACTCGATGGGAAATTGAATACCATTGCAAGGCATTATTTTAATTTTTACTTTAAAATCGAATCTGGTTTTAAATTATTTTCGAAGGCATTTGCGAATGGAGCGTAGTCTCTAGAATGAATATTAAAAAACTGTATTCTGATATTTATTCTTTGTATACTCACTGCACTGCTAAAATGACATGGTATGAAATTAAAATGTTGAAATTTACTGCAAAGCGATAATTAAAAATAAAGAAAGGAAACTATTTTTTGCTATCAATATCAGGAACACCGTAAGAGCTCAGATTCCATCTTTTACTGAAGTTAGTAAAAACTGCTAGGTAGTTAATTATTAAAAATCAAAAGTTTTTTCTATCAGCTTTTAAATTAAGATTCATGCAAAGCACTACTCAGTTGATAAATAATATCGTGAAAACATTAGTGATTTGGATATGTTTTAATACCTCAAAGCGGTCAAACTAGACTTTAAATTAAGATTTTAATATTATATAATAGAAATAAATTATGATTTTAAATGTGTTCTAAATCAGAAGTAATAGAAAGAAATATATAATTATTAAATATTTTTTCCTGAAAATGTATCGAATGAAATTAACTTAAAATAAAAAATGAATAATATGTGATTTTTCTTTTTCCTCCTTTGAAATTCCAGATCTTTATTCTTCAAACTATCCATTCTTTAATAATTACGCATTCATTCATTGTTAATTTATTTTTTGAAATGGATTGTGAATTTGAGTTTTCATCATATCAGAAAGAAATCAAGGACTTAACTTTTTAAAGAATGTAAAAATAGTATTTAAGATTGAATTCTGTGCTGTTTTATATTTCGAAAATAAATTTATACATGATAAGAAATTTCTTGTTCTTTTAATATAGAACAGAAAACGCGTGTTTTAAGTGAACTAATGATACAATTTAAATTTAAACTTCTAGACTGAATCTGTTTCTTAAAAATCAGTTGTTTCTTATTGAAATTGTGGAAATATTTTTTAAAATTATTTTTTCTGCTTGGCTCCTTGCTACATTTTGAAACTAAGTAAAGCATATATAAATTAAGTTAATTCATATTCATTATTTTAAAAAATAAACATTTGATATAAACTTTCAAAATTACTACTATTACGATCTATTTAAACATCAGTGAATTCAAATTATAAATTTGCGAATTCACATAGTCCTTTCCAGACTGAGGTAAATTACAATATTTATATAGATATGCCTGATCTTCCAGGTATGTCCCGTGAAATATAACCATAATAAAATAAGAAATTGATTTTAATGTCTCCGTTTTCAATAAAGGATACTTTAAGAAAAGATAGATAATATTTTGCAAAGTCAAGAGCGGTGACCTTCCATGAATGTTCTACAGTAATTTGCCATTACATCCCTAAAGCATTGTCAATGAATTTAATATTCCTTAGACAGTTTTAAATATCCGTCATGAGTTAACAAAAAGAAATAATTTAAATTATTTTATCATAAGAGGTCATTCACCACTCTTTAATGAAGTATTTATAATTCTAAACATTCGAAATGTTCTATCTCTACATTTTGGTTGACAAACCATGGGGGAGAATTTTGTTCCTGACGAAAATAACTTTATATTAAGTGACACGAATGACCTTTTTTATTACTAGCTCGAAAACCACCAAGAGAAACCATTTAAAAAAAGATTAATAAAACCGTTTTTTAAAAAAACACACTTTTATTATTGCACTAAAAGTAGTATTTTTTGAATTAAATTTTTATTTTTAATCTTTCATTTATAATTCATTACTATAAATATTATGGAATCTTGAAAATGTTTTTCTCAAATTCATTACCAAGCGGAGTCACTTTTATGGAATTAGAATATAACCAAATTAATCAATTAGTTGATAATTAAGTTCGGAATATATTAAAATCGAGTAATGTCATCGATATCACATAAATATACAAATTTCCAAAACCCTAACCTATCACTTAGACAGCGAAAAATCGATCTTTAAATTCCATCTTTACAAACATGAAGAAAGCCAAGTTAATTAAAAATATATAGTGGCAATTGTGGATGAGGCAAATTGGTCAGTTAGTCGGGATCAATGGCGCAAGAGCGATTAATGGGTAGGCTTCTCCAAACGCATGGCGAAACTTAAAATGACGCTTGATAAGGAGGAAGGAGGCAAAGACATGGCTGTGCAGGGCGTCTTCGGAAGAAATAATTCCACTTGTCTTCATTTGTCTCATAAATTATGAAAAATATCTTATTTGCATGTTGAATAACTAATGTTTGAAGTTTACCTTCCTGTTCACGTGATTACTACATATATATGCAAGAAAATGCAGGCATTCACTCACCGGAGTCAACGCCCAACATCAGTGGATGGAAAAAATTGTGCTAAAGAATGGAAATGTTGATATAAAAATCCCATTTTCAAATCCTTGGAGAAATTGTAATTTATTCTGGTACGGAACATAATGAATAAACCATTTAGTAACGGAATTGATTATGGCCAACAAACGCATTTTAGAAAAAAAGTAGTAGGATCGTTCTAAAAATATTGTCCGAAAAAACTATTTCATGACTTCTACATTTATTGGTAATGAAAGAAATTTTTAGGATTATTAATCCTTTTTCTACTGAAATATATTTTGGAATTTTTTTACCACATATTCTATGCATGTTTATAAAACGTTCAACAATAATAAAAGCAATTTAAAATTCGTATTAATTCATTTATAGATAATTTATTAAAATGTCTGCAGAAATCTCACAAATCTAGATGATGTTCTTTAGTTCATTTTTCAAGGAAGGAACAATAACTATTACATTGAGTTGGCCTCACATGGAAACTGTTTACAATTCTTCAAAATATTCCCTGTCGTACACTATGATGCACCTCTGACAACGTGTATACAAATCGTGTCTTTAAAACTCCTCCACTGGTACAGGGTATGGGCCCGCACCACTCCATAATCTGCCGTTTCATGTCTAAACTTTTTAAACCACGCTTACATAGTCTTCAAGGTCTCGGTGTCATCTCCATACACCTGCTTCAGCATGTCATTACTTTCGGCATGGTATTACCCAATTTGCAGAAGAATTTAAAATTGATTCTCTGCTCCATGACACAAGCCACAAAACCACCGCACAAAGAACTTCCGATAAAAAATTTATCAAGAATCGCAGGCGCACGAAACCCTGCATTACTGTTAACTGAATATTACGGAACACAACGAAAGTGTCGCTGAGAATCGGATTGTTCCCATTTTCAATTTGAGGGGTAATTCACCATACTTATTGGTCACACCTTGTATTTAATGATTAATTTCTTGGACATACCCTCATGTCTGTAACTCATCTGCTTCAAAATACCCTTTGGAAAAATTTGAATGAACAATGATTTAAATAAATTGAAAATTTCTCATAATTAGTTTTTATTTCATAAAAAAGATTTCAATTTAGCTTCAGGATCCAATTTAGAACTTTATTTGTTTTAATTTTTGAAATATAAATTTAACCATAAGCTTTTAATCACTATAAAAATTATATACTAGTATCACATAAAAGAATGTGATATCCCTTCTTCGAAATATTATAAATATTTTTGATTTGTGCTTTTCAGCCTATTTTACAAAACCTATATTTTTATTCTTGCTGTCACTATATAAATGTCAGGAAGGAAAAGCAGACTAAACATTTTAAATGTTATATTTCTCAAGTGAAAAGAAGAAAGCACTTGTGATTCTATTTTCATATGAATGTTCCAATGGAAAGTTTTAAAATTCAATAATTTTGCATTTTGCAAAAATATTTAAATATGTTAACAAGACACCTTTTCTAAGAACATCGATAATTAATTCCTTAACAGAATTTAAATTAATGAAATTTCTGTATCTGTCTAACAGAAGTAAATGTAACTTAATTTGACTGCTCTTTTGAGAAGCCATTACTCGTTATAACTTATTTGAAACTTTCATCTTGATGAGTTTTAATTGCAATTTGAGCTAACTACAAATTTAAATCATAATTTTAGTTATATGCAAAACTTGTAATCTATTGCAATTTAATTAGTTTAATTAAAAAATTACTCATATACTTTACTTAGTGAATAAGTTGAATTTAAAAGGGAAATGATTTGAAATTTAAATATCTAAAAAAAGTAAATATCTAAAAGATAAAACCTTTGTCTCAACGATTATTTGTGGCGGGAAATCATATATATATCAGTTTTTAAATAATTCTAAGCGTCGTTGTATGTTTAAAAATCCGTTTAACTGAATCGCATGTATTTGATTCGAGATTCCTAAGATATTTTACTGAATGATGCAAAATTCTGGCTCACCGGAATCAATAATAATGTTCGTTAATTTCTTAGGAAGTAAATATAATTATTCTTTTTGAAATAAATTTATGTGATAAAAATTTCCAGAAAAAATTAAAAAGAAAAAATATTTAGGGAAAGACATAATTAACATTCTGGTATATTAATTAATTACTTCCATATCAATAGTT
>BGPR01020506.1:0-27796 GCA_013235015.1 Araneus ventricosus | reverse complement strand
AACTATTGATATGGAAGTAATTAATTAATATACCAGAATGTTAATTATGTCTTTCCCTAAATATTTTTTCTTTTTAATTTTTTCTGGAAATTTTTATCACATAAATTTATTTCAAAAAGAATAATTATATTTACTTCCTAAGAAATTAACGAACATTATTATTGATTCCGGTGAGCCAGAATTTTGCATCATTCAGTAAAATATCTTAGGAATCTCGAATCAAATACATGCGATTCAGTTAAACGGATTTTTAAACATACAACGACGCTTAGAATTATTTAAAAACTGATATATATATGATTTCCCGCCACAAATAATCGTTGAGACAAAGGTTTTATCTTTTAGATATTTACTTTTTTTAGATATTTAAATTTCAAATCATTTCCCTTTTAAATTCAACTTATTCACTAAGTAAAGTATATGAGTAATTTTTTAATTAAACTAATTAAATTGCAATAGATTACAAGTTTTGCATATAACTAAAATTATGATTTAAATTTGTAGTTAGCTCAAATTGCAATTAAAACTCATCAAGATGAAAGTTTCAAATAAGTTATAACGAGTAAGGGCTTCTCAAAAGAGCAGTCATATTAAGTTACATTTACTTCTGTTAGACAGATACAGAAATTTCATTAATTTAAATTCTGTTAAGGAATTAATTATCGATGTTCTTAGAAAAGGTGTCTTGTTAACATATTTAAATATTTTTGCAAAATGCAAAATTATTGAATTTTAAAACTTTCCATTGGAACATTCATATGAAAATAGAATCACAAGTGCTTTCTTCTTTTCACTTGAGAAATATAACATTTAAAATGTTTAGTCTGCTTTTCCTTCCTGACATTTATATAGTGACAGCAAGAATAAAAATATAGGTTTTGTAAAATAGGCTGAAAAGCACAAATCAAAAATATTTATAATATTTCGAAGAAGGGATATCACATTCTTTTATGTGATACTAGTATATAATTTTTATAGTGATTAAAAGCTTATGGTTAAATTTATATTTCAAAAATTAAAACAAATAAAGTTCTAAATTGGATCCTGAAGCTAAATTGAAATCTTTTTTATGAAATAAAAACTAATTATGAGAAATTTTCAATTTATTTAAATCATTGTTCATTCAAATTTTTCCAAAGGGTATTTTGAAGCAGATGAGTTACAGACATGAGGGTATGTCCAAGAAATTAATCATTAAATACAAGGTGTGACCAATAAGTATGGTGAATTACCCCTCAAATTGAAAATGGGAACAATCCGATTCTCAGCGACACTTTCGTTGTGTTCCGTAATATTCAGTTAACAGTAATGCAGGGTTTCGTGCGCCTGCGATTCTTGATAAATTTTTTATCGGAAGTTCTTTGTGCGGTGGTTTTGTGGCTTGTGTCATGGAGCAGAGAATCAATTTTAAATTCTTCTGCAAATTGGGTAATACCATGCCGAAAGTAATGACATGCTGAAGCAGGTGTATGGAGATGACACCGAGACCTTGAAGACTATGTAAGCGTGGTTTAAAAAGTTTAGACATGAAACGGCAGATTATGGAGTGGTGCGGGCCCATACCCTGTACCAGTGGAGGAGTTTTAAAGACACGATTTGTATACACGTTGTCAGAGGTGCATCATAGTGTACGACAGGGAATATTTTGAAGAATTGTAAACAGTTTCCATGTGAGGCCAACTCAATGTAATAGTTATTGTTCCTTCCTTGAAAAATGAACTAAAGAACATCATCTAGATTTGTGAGATTTCTGCAGACATTTTAATAAATTATCTATAAATGAATTAATACGAATTTTAAATTGCTTTTATTATTGTTGAACGTTTTATAAACATGCATAGAATATGTGGTAAAAAAATTCCAAAATATATTTCAGTAGAAAAAGGATTAATAATCCTAAAAATTTCTTTCATTACCAATAAATGTAGAAGTCATGAAATAGTTTTTTCGGACAATATTTTTAGAACGATCCTACTACTTTTTTTCTAAAATGCGTTTGTTGGCCATAATCAATTCCGTTACTAAATGGTTTATTCATTATGTTCCGTACCAGAATAAATTACAATTTCTCCAAGGATTTGAAAATGGGATTTTTATATCAACATTTCCATTCTTTAGCACAATTTTTTCCATCCACTGATGTTGGGCGTTGACTCCGGTGAGTGAATGCCTGCATTTTCTTGCATATATATGTAGTAATCACGTGAACAGGAAGGTAAACTTCAAACATTAGTTATTCAACATGCAAATAAGATATTTTTCATAATTTATGAGACAAATGAAGACAAGTGGAATTATTTCTTCCGAAGACGCCCTGCACAGCCATGTCTTTGCCTCCTTCCTCCTTATCAAGCGTCATTTTAAGTTTCGCCATGCGTTTGGAGAAGCCTACCCATTAATCGCTCTTGCGCCATTGATCCCGACTAACTGACCAATTTGCCTCATCCACAATTGCCACTATATATTTTTAATTAACTTGGCTTTCTTCATGTTTGTAAAGATGGAATTTAAAGATCGATTTTTCGCTGTCTAAGTGATAGGTTAGGGTTTTGGAAATTTGTATATTTATGTGATATCGATGACATTACTCGATTTTAATATATTCCGAACTTAATTATCAACTAATTGATTAATTTGGTTATATTCTAATTCCATAAAAGTGACTCCGCTTGGTAATGAATTTGAGAAAAACATTTTCAAGATTCCATAATATTTATAGTAATGAATTATAAATGAAAGATTAAAAATAAAAATTTAATTCAAAAAATACTACTTTTAGTGCAATAATAAAAGTGTGTTTTTTTAAAAAACGGTTTTATTAATCTTTTTTTAAATGGTTTCTCTTGGTGGTTTTCGAGCTAGTAATAAAAAAGGTCATTCGTGTCACTTAATATAAAGTTATTTTCGTCAGGAACAAAATTCTCCCCCATGGTTTGTCAACCAAAATGTAGAGATAGAACATTTCGAATGTTTAGAATTATAAATACTTCATTAAAGAGTGGTGAATGACCTCTTATGATAAAATAATTTAAATTATTTCTTTTTGTTAACTCATGACGGATATTTAAAACTGTCTAAGGAATATTAAATTCATTGACAATGCTTTAGGGATGTAATGGCAAATTACTGTAGAACATTCATGGAAGGTCACCGCTCTTGACTTTGCAAAATATTATCTATCTTTTCTTAAAGTATCCTTTATTGAAAACGGAGACATTAAAATCAATTTCTTATTTTATTATGGTTATATTTCACGGGACATACCTGGAAGATCAGGCATATCTATATAAATATTGTAATTTACCTCAGTCTGGAAAGGACTATGTGAATTCGCAAATTTATAATTTGAATTCACTGATGTTTAAATAGATCGTAATAGTAGTAATTTTGAAAGTTTATATCAAATGTTTATTTTTTAAAATAATGAATATGAATTAACTTAATTTATATATGCTTTACTTAGTTTCAAAATGTAGCAAGGAGCCAAGCAGAAAAAATAATTTTAAAAAATATTTCCACAATTTCAATAAGAAACAACTGATTTTTAAGAAACAGATTCAGTCTAGAAGTTTAAATTTAAATTGTATCATTAGTTCACTTAAAACACGCGTTTTCTGTTCTATATTAAAAGAACAAGAAATTTCTTATCATGTATAAATTTATTTTCGAAATATAAAACAGCACAGAATTCAATCTTAAATACTATTTTTACATTCTTTAAAAAGTTAAGTCCTTGATTTCTTTCTGATATGATGAAAACTCAAATTCACAATCCATTTCAAAAAATAAATTAACAATGAATGAATGCGTAATTATTAAAGAATGGATAGTTTGAAGAATAAAGATCTGGAATTTCAAAGGAGGAAAAAGAAAAATCACATATTATTCATTTTTTATTTTAAGTTAATTTCATTCGATACATTTTCAGGAAAAAATATTTAATAATTATATATTTCTTTCTATTACTTCTGATTTAGAACACATTTAAAATCATAATTTATTTCTATTATATAATATTAAAATCTTAATTTAAAGTCTAGTTTGACCGCTTTGAGGTATTAAAACATATCCAAATCACTAATGTTTTCACGATATTATTTATCAACTGAGTAGTGCTTTGCATGAATCTTAATTTAAAAGCTGATAGAAAAAACTTTTGATTTTTAATAATTAACTACCTAGCAGTTTTTACTAACTTCAGTAAAAGATGGAATCTGAGCTCTTACGGTGTTCCTGATATTGATAGCAAAAAATAGTTTCCTTTCTTTATTTTTAATTATCGCTTTGCAGTAAATTTCAACATTTTAATTTCATACCATGTCATTTTAGCAGTGCAGTGAGTATACAAAGAATAAATATCAGAATACAGTTTTTTAATATTCATTCTAGAGACTACGCTCCATTCGCAAATGCCTTCGAAAATAATTTAAAACCAGATTCGATTTTAAAGTAAAAATTAAAATAATGCCTTGCAATGGTATTCAATTTCCCATCGAGTTATTTTTCAATTTACTGCGATGCTTTAGTTTACATTTTTCCAAGTCGAGGAAAACACTGTATAATTTCTTGCTGAATATGCATGTCAGACTAGCTTCGAATATTTTTTTCTCATTATTTTCTGTCCATAGAATAGATTATCTGAGACTTATGTTTCGACATATTTGCTGTTTAGACGTTTCGGTTGAAATTTCATATGTTGGAACAACCGATTTTGACATTTAGGAAATCACGAATGTTTTGACTTGAGTTATGCATTTCTTTATTCAAAAAGCTATGAAACAATATCTGTTTTAGAAACGGCTAAGAATCATATGCAAACATTTTGTAAAAAATCTGTTATTTTTAGAAATTACTTTCTAATTGATTATTCCTGTTGTTTGTAAATCAGTTTTATCCGGTTGAATTCAAATACCATGCATTGTGAGCTCGTATTTTACAAACCTAAAACATGACTGGAGAAATATAAAAATACTGCAAATGATTTTCTGATTTGTCCGATTTTATTAAAGAAACTAGAAGATTTGTGCCCGTATATAAGCTTTTAGCTTGCCAACAATATCTCAGATATAAATGTCACAGATTTACTAACGAAAGTTGTAGTAGAAAATCTCATGCACATTGGCAGAATGCTTAAGAAATAAAAAAGCATGAGAAATAGAGCTGATGAAACAAGTAATATAAACTTTCGTTCTGTTAATAACTCTATTTTTAACAATTTCTTTGGTTTTGTCCAAACAAAAATAATGCAAAATTCATTAACAGAAAGAAATACATTACCAAATGCAAATCTTTGATTAAAGGGAGCTTTTCGGAAAAATATTAAATGCGAAATATAGAAATATTCAATTCAAAACTAAGTACGAAAAAGAAAGAAGTTTTTTAATTGAGAACGAAAGTAAAGATCTTCGAGAAGTGGAAAAATGCATTAATTCTAGTATAACTGCTATCTGATATTAAGGGAGCTCCGCGTCGATGAATCAACATAAAATAAAAAAAGAAAAGAAACTGCTAAACTCAGCTGAAAAAATCCCTGTCATAACTCCTATTTGATGTTAAATCATCACAGAATCAAAACAGTATTCCGTGTGTAGTATATGCTAATTTGTAGACATACCTTCTTAATTTCTTTGGCGCGTAGACAAACCAAACGACGTGACCGTCACCACCATGCCTAGATAATTAATATATAGTTTGTCCGATTTTATTAAAGAAAATTGTTTCATAGGGCATTGGGTCTTCGACTAATACTAGATTTGCTGAAAAGCAAGAAGTTAAGTTCGCAGTGAAATTTCTGTTTCAGATGCAATACTTGGCTATTGCTTTTATCGGAGTGACTTAATTTTCTTTTGTTTAGTAAGATATATTTATGCATATTTTAAGTATCATTTTCAGAAATACGTTTGTTTCATTTTTTCAATTAACAATTAAATGGTTTTTGTTGAAAGAAATGACAATAAAAATTTTAAAAACCGTAAACTTTTTAATAATTCTATATCTTCTGATATAAAGTTTATAAAGCAATTGTGTTCTGGTTTATATAACTTCAATAATATTTTTTATCACTGCAATTTGTTTCTGATTCAAAAGAAAATAAAAGATAGAGATTATTAGGTTGAAATATGAAATTTCAGAATTAAAACCTTAATTTCTTGACATTCTTTATCAACATGGATGCGAAGAAAAATAGATCGTATTATTTTACGGGTTTTATCACATACATTTTCAAATAAAATCAAATATTCAAAATGAATTTATACCGTAAATGTAACTTCAAGACAAAATTTTGAATGTGAATGAAATAATTAAATTTGAACCTGATGGTAAACTGGTTAATTCTCAATTGCTTAGATTCTTAAATTTTACTTGCTATAAAAATGAATAAGGGTTTTCTTTGAAATTTTTCTTATTCTATAACGTTTCAGCTTTCACTATCCATAAACCATTGCAAGTGGTCTTTATTTCGAATGCCACTTATATTTCATGTGATCGATTCAATATGTATTGTCCTTGACTATACCCACTTGATCTAGCGTAACTACGAACATATGTGATTCAAGGATAAAGGGAAATGTAGCATCATCATTTGGTTAAATAGGAACGCTTCGACTTCACCTAAGGTAGAAGTCTGACATAGCTCTTAAATGGGAGGTAGGTTACTTCCCTATAGGATATTCAGTGACATTTGGCCAACCTCTATATTTCTCTTTAAGGTAAAACCATGAAACCCTACAGTTTATGGTTTATTTATAATTCAGTTTACAGTTTATGGCTAGTTTATAATTCTCTCCTAGAAGACACATTGATTGGTGCTCCATTTTTATTAATGTTGTTTGAAAGCACAGCCAGAACAGAACCCCCTGAATTTTCTCCTTAAATTTATATCCTTCAATCTAGCATATCTTAAGCTTCTATGCCGCCGGTGTGGAAAAAGCATATACAAATTTAATCTTTGCAATTTGATTCTGAATTAAATTAGTGAATACTTCTGACTATTTGTTTTGTTTCTTTAACTTTGATCAATTTGAATAATACCTTATGACACGAAAAATTGCATTCATTTGTGTAAGATAAATAGCATCAATTATAATATAACTGTAAGCGCAGTTATATTATAATTTATATTGTACTATACATACAATAATTCATAACTTATGAATTAGTGTATGTATAGTACATTTAAGTCAGAAATAATTGGAATAGATTTTTCATTGTCCTTTTATTATTTCATGGGGGAAATTTGAAGTGACCTAGCGAAATAAAAGCACATGCTTATTTAATAAAAGAAATAAGCCAATTATGTATGTTTGTCAAGTATTTTGTTGCCGACAATTTATGGTCGGTTAAAATTCCTTTCATTTTCCGTGGAGAGTTATTTAAATATCAATAAAGTCAGAAACTTTTCGCATTAAATTCTTTACAATTATCGTAACTTCAGGCTCATTGAAAAGGATGTGCATCATTACTCGTATTCTACAACCCTTTGACCAAGTGCTTTCCAGATTAGTTGTTGAAATAAACACACTTATTTTAACTCGGAGTCATTACGACCACCGAACATAATGTAGGTTGAGAATCCTTTATTAACGTTTCATTAATGGATCTCGTTCATTTAACGGCTTGCTTGTTTACGCAGATAATAGATTCTGGAATTCTTCCGCGCTGCTTCGGAATTCTAGTGTGAAATCATTGCTTCCTGACTCTTGGTGTGGAATTCTAATTGCATTTTAAACTACCATGCTAAGAAAGATTTTCTACTGCTAAATTTCAGATTTCAATGAAATATTCGTAAGAAGATTTATTGATTTTGGGAAGAATTTATTTGTTAAAAACACTCTAATATACAGTTTGAAAATTATGGACGAGTTTACTGTTTTGTTCATCTGCGGTAAAGTAGATTTTCCCCCGAGCCCATCAACTTCCGGTGATAATGTTAAGTAAATGGGAATCTTTAAAATTTTAACACTCTGTTTGAAGATATTAATTAATGTTTAAAGTGGAGTTTTTTAATGTTATGCCTTAAGAACACTTTGAAAATAATAAATTTTATGTTTCTATTGTTGTAGCGCTCAAAGAGTACTTAAAATAAGAGCCTAATGTTGTGAAAAAGTTGCCATATTGATTCATTATCGTTCTTTTTGGCGACTTGCAAGGTTTGTTTGGCAGTTAAATTGTTAACCATATGATTTAGATAATCACTGAAGGTTAAATTTTTAACCAAACGATAAAGATAATTCCAATAGTTCCACTTAGAAATTAAATGCTTTAAGAGCTTTTTCTAACCGATTTTAAAAGAAAAGATTACACAAACTCAATGAACACGGGATTCAACGCTTTGTGTTCTAAAGAAGGAACTGATTCGAACTTGGCGCGTCATACAATTTTCAAAAGGATTTGGCGATTGCTTAAATTGGAGGGTTACAGGAAAACGACCTGTGAATCCAAAATAAAAAAACGGAAAACTCGTCTATAAGTAAGTGAAAATTATTTAATAACGAAGTAGTACATTTGATTTAGTGATTTACGCACTCAATGTAATTTGAATACATTATTTATCTCGTTCGATCACGTAACAGAACCTTATCTGCTGAGGAGACAATGTAAAGATCAGGAGCTCTTATTCAATGTCATTTTGCTAATCCTAAATTTAGGTAATTAAATTTCTTATGTCATTTATTTATAAGTATTTTTCATGTATCGCTTCGAAGTTCTAACACATACTACGGAAACGAAAAAATATTTTAATAAACCTTCCAAATTAAACTTTATTCCTGCAATTGTTAATAAATTAACTGATTTGAAGCATGCAACTGGCATTTTTAAAATTTTAATTTGCATGCTAGTGTTAAAATAAATTTATTAAGGTTGATTTTTAAACCATTGTGAATTTAACTAAAAAGCTTTAAGTTTTCGGAAGAAATGTTAGTGCAATTAGAGAAATTTGATAAAAAAAATCATTTATTAATTATAAACTTAACACTAACAAAGACTAACAAACATCAACGAACATTAATGAATCGCAGTAAATAGAAGCATATTTAGAAAACTCAGGAAGAAGAAGTAATAGTAGTAATTTGTAAGTGGTTTGATTAAGTAGCGCTACAAATTAATTGTAGCGCTACTTAACCGGAACTTAATAGCACAGCCGTATAGATAGTGATAATCGCCACAAAAGTAATAAATATACTGTCTTTCCGCCACGAGAACTGTAGCCGCCAAAATGTCTAGTTTACGGCGGTCGCTATAGCAACTGGTTATGCTAGGGAAGATCCATTTCGAATAGGAGGAATTCGACGGAAGTCTGAGTTTTATTTTATTCTTAGCACCAGTTTGCGGTGGTAAAAAGAGTAGTTGATCATTCGTCTTCTCGGTTACCATACATAGCCCATTTGGCGTTAAATGCGCCACTGTAACACTTTTGAACTTCTAGAAACGAATTCTTCCTACGATAACCTGTTTCTGTAGCGACCGCCGTAAACTAGAAATTTTGGCGGCCACAGTTCTCGAGGCGGACAGACAGCATATGATACTTAAATGTATCAGTATATTTCCGTACACTTGGTTAGCTATTTTTTATTTGACGAATTTTGAAACACCTGTATATTAATTTCCAAAATAAGTCAATATTTAAGTGTTTTTTTCTCATTTAGCCAAACGTTTAAATACTCTAAAGAAATAATATCAGATTGTAATGATTAAATCAGAAGAAGAAAAAAGAGAAGAGATAAATGAGTTAAAAGGTAAGAAAAATTTACTGCATTATCACATTTGTTCTGCTAGAGCAACTTCTTCTTCGACTATTTTTTATATGTTTTCCTATTTCCATTAATCTTGTGTTTACTTCACCTTACTTATTTATTTACCAGTTCCCTTCCCTTTTCAAATTTAGAAATTTTGTTTCTAAATGTTATTCTAAATGTGTAAACAAGTTTTCACTTCCAATTAAAGAGATTTTAAGTTTAAAATTGATTTCTAAACCAAACATTTTGATTCTAATTACATTATTTTGTTTATAAAAAGATAGAAATGCAGAAGGAAAAATTCAAACCCTCCCTTTGAGAAGTTAAAAATTAATACATTACAAGTTTGATATGTTTCGAGAATGGATGCATTTACGTATAATCAATAGGAAGTCTAGTGATTCATGTATTTTTTTTCCTTTTGACTTGATCCTCATACATTAGATTACCGCATTCACTCTCCTAAGAAATATTTTTTTTGGAAAATTTATATACTTAAAAGAAGCATATAGAATTTTCCAGAAGTTCTAAGAGCACAATATGTTGACAAATATAGTAAGATTTAAATTCACATTCTGTTAATATGTGGAAACATTGTTTTGAAAATTGTTTGACGTGCTAATATTTCATATTGAAATTAATGTGGACATACGTGGAAAATATTGAAAAGAAGACGAAGTTATAAACTTATTTACACACAATATAGAAACAGATAGCGTATATTTGCTCCAATGTATTAAAGCATTCTTATAGCATTAAATATAATTTACAATATTATTGCAAATGTGTTAAAACTCGCTATTACTTATAGTAATATTTGTAATAGATCTGAGGCATTTCGTTCTCCAATTTTCTGGCCTTCAACCTTTATATTCAACTCAGTGTGTCTATTTTCTAAGGGAAAAAATTTATTCAGTAGCTTGATTTTTTTTTACTGAGTCATTTGCTTATTGCATTAGAACATCATTCTATGCTAAGCACACACACATTATATTTTTATTAAGATCTTTAGCTATGACAAATAAATGTATGACCAAAGTCGAAGTCATATAATTCGCAATGATTTAGAAACTTAGATTTAATCATTAAAATTCAAAATTAAAAGTTTCAAAAGTAAGATACAGAACACATACTTCCAGCATACTTAAATAGTGTACCAAAATTATAAATAAGATGCTAATAATTTATAAGGGCTGTTGTTACTTTCGTTTTGTAATTAGTTAATGACGGTCCATCCGGCACTGATTCTTTTATATTTTATTTTACATCACACAACACACTTTTTTACAGTACACGGAATACTTTTTATCATTTTTAATACTTAAATTGTGGGTTTCCATTGAGAGTTCCTTTAGCCACGTCATTTATAAATTGCAGCTAACTCATTTCTGGCAAATACACGAGCGTCACTTACCGGTTCGGCGCATGCGCAACATCCCATTCCACTTTGCAAGTAGCACGCATGCGCCAACAAGGGCTGTTTTTACACCATGTTTAAAGATTAAATCATCATTAGTAAAGTTAAGTAAAGGAAGAAGGAGAGATGAAAATATAAAATGATACATGAAGTGTAAAAGTGATTTTTAAGTATCTTTAAATATGAATAATACTGAAACAGGCTCAAATATACAGATCATAAAAATTTAAAACTTCCATGAAAATTAATTTATCAGGAATTTAATAAGAAGAGCAAAAAATTGAGTTTAATTTCCTTTAAAATGTGTGCACTTCAATGCATGAGCATTTTTTTTTTATAAATTAGAAATTTTTCTCGCCTTTATTTACTTATGAAAAATCACTTCTCAAGCAAAATATTTTAATCAAATTAGAGTAGCTATAAATATTTCAAGAGTTAAAAACATATAAAAGCAATATCATAAATACTTCAAAGAAATAAGTAATTATTCATTTATTTCAGTTAAAAAATATACAGGAATTTATATTTCTACAAACTAGGATTTTATTTAAAATCGTTAAATTTAGCTTCATGACATCTAAAAAGAAATAATCTCGATCATAATTCTGAAATTCGAACAATGGTTTGATATTTCTTTTTCTTCGCGACGTGTTCTTTATATTCTATCTTTAATAACCCAATAGAAATTCTATTTTTGAATAAATTTATTTCAAAGCGGATTAACTTTTCTAAAGACCTAACACAGTACAAAAGTTTCTAAGCAGTCTGTTCAAACAATGCATCATTTAATTTCCTGTTTTTCTTCTCATTGTCGTTCTAAATATGTGCTTTTTGTTCGTTTCCAATTTTTATTCTAACAGTGGTTTTAGTATTCCGCACTTCATTTTCGGATATTAAAATCGCATACTTTCAAACGAACTTCAAAGATTTCTTTATTAAAAATATTCTTCTTTCGAAGAATAATAAATTATACTTATATGCCTGAGGAAATTTTGAGGAAAAGATGAAGCATTATGGGGAGTTTTTCTAAGTAGCTACCAGCTACATGAGCAATTTCAGAAGGCGGGATTTTTCTTATTTTGGGACCCTTTTAAAGTCTAGAAGAATGGAGTTTTTGTTCTGCACATTGAAGATAAGGACAAATTCAGGATATTGAAAAATGATTGAGTTTATTTTTAAACTATTCTTTTCAGAGATTTATTGGTAAAGTCTTCAATAATAGCTTCGTTATTAGATTAATTTTGAAAGATTTCTTTAGCGTTTGGAGAATGTAAAATAAGCATACTTCTTCGAAAAAAAGAGCTTAAACGACCATTTTCCGCTCATCATAGGTTTCGAAACAGCCATTCTCTGATTTATAATGGACATATAATTGCTTTAAGATTTTTTGAAAAGTTTCATTTTTGTTCTTCTCTTTTAAGGATTTATTTGTGAACTTTTTTGGAATAATTTTCATTTACATAAAATGTTCTCTAGTTGCGACAGAATTTTGAAAAATGTCACTCAACGAATGTTTGACCAATAGCGAAATAATTGAAAAATTAAAGCAGTTTTCAAAAATAAATCTGACATGGCTATTTTTGTTCCGTCTGAGATTAAGAAACAAACATTGAAGCGTGTCGAACTGTTGTTCATTTGAAATTAAATGAAAAAATATGAATAATAAAGAAGCAATTTAAATATGATCAATAATTAAGACATTTTAAGAAGTATTTTTAATGGAAGCCTAGGGAACGCCTAAGTATATTTTTACAATTAATTATTTCACTAGCGGTAAATGCCTTAAAGTTAAAATAATTATAACAATAATCCTTTCACATTTATGATTTGTAGATGAGTAGCCTTATTTTTATTCTTAGCATTATCTTCGTCTTAATCTTCATTAGAAATTTAATGTGTTTTGCAAATATATTCTAAAAATATCAGGATTTGAATTACAAAGTTTATTTGACGATTTTCAAATAATCTTGATTCGTATCCTAAAATTATATTAAAATTTATTATGAAGTGAACACTGAAATCTGCTTATCAAGTTGCTATGCACTAGACAAAGAAAACAACTTTATTTTGAATTTTTTTTATCGGAATTCTTTAACCCCTTCGCATACAATGACGAGTCTGACACGCGCATCGAATGACAGAATTTTTGATATATTTAAATTGTGTGGTAATAAAGTCAAAGTAACAATTAGTTTTAAATACAAAATTCACCTGGACACGCTTAAATATCTCAAGTATCCTTTACCATCTTAAATAGATTGAGATAATAATAAATATCCCAAATGGGTGGTGGCATCTTATTAGGAGGTTAAATAAAATCGTATGCGAAGGGGTTGAAAAAGAAATCAAAGACTATAATTTAGCTGTCTATATTATCCTGAATAAATTTGAAATAGTAGCTTTGAATAACAGTGTGTTGTATTACTTTTCAAGACCCGAACAATAACATGGCTATAGAACGCAAGAGAACCATGGTGGAGATATATAGAGCATTTTTAATTTCACAAACAAATCAAACATCGCCGCAATTAAATTTTAATGCAACTTGTTTGGATTTTTTTTATTTTCGAAAAGCTATCTAAATCACCGCGAAACAAAGAATGCGCCTCTTATATAAACAAAAATTTCAAATAGAAGTTAACATGTGTGTGTTCAACACCTTATAAAATCTTTGTCGAGAAATCAAAACTTGATCCGCAAGTAGAAACAGCTTGAAGAGGTTTCAAACTTATAATCTCTTTTCGCCTATTTTAATAAATATGTTTCTTTTCTTCTTACTTCTGTAAAAGATTATTCTTGAACTTTATCCACGTCACTTGAATCTCTTCAACAACATAAGCAGTAGGAAAAAAAGCAATCAGTTTACATCCATTATTCTTAAAAATAACATTCTTAAAACAATGCCATTAGTTTAGTAAAAGCTAATTCATATTTTGGATATAAATTATCATACTATCTCGGTCTGAAACACATGACAATGATATGATAAACCAAAAATTTTCGTCGTTGAAATGAAATTATTTCATCTCAAGAAATTTAATGCACGATAAATTGTTGTGGACTTAATATTTATACAGAATAGTAATAAATTATAAAATGTTTGAGCCCATTTGTCCTCAAATATTTAGGATTTTCTAAAGAAAAAAATATTAGACATGAATGGAATATACTATGTTTGGTATGTGATTTTAAAAGTTTATATTTATAATTTTTATTATTAATTAACTTGAATAAATAAGTATTCTTGAAACTGATAAAGCGGTCGTTTTCCAGAACATAAGAACTGGAATTAAAAATTATATATTGAGACAATCTCATTAAAAATTTAATTAATTTGTGACAATATTCGGAAATTCCCCCCCCCCGAAACAAATACTTCTGTTGTATGAAAAACAAAATTAATTACTGTAGTTTTATGCCAAATATAAATATTTATGTAAGAATTGTTTATGAATGTATATCTTGAATATTTTTAAACAATACGTATTAAATTTAAATTATGGTGCATATAATTTTAAAAAATTATTACAGACATCCATAAAATTTTGTTTGGCAAAAATGAAGGCTACAATACCCTTATGAAATGAGATGGCGGAAATTATTTTATTAATAAAAACAGATAAGTATAATTATGCTTTCTTTAGCGTAATTCTCGAGTAAAGTTCCGTTTCCATTGCTTAATTTGAAAATTCAGCTTGCACCAATGTGTTATAACGTACGTCATACTTTTAACTAATTAAGTAGTATTAAAGTATTTATGTCTCATCTTAATTATTACTTAATAATTAAAATTAAACATATGATTCCGAAACATAAAATGCAAATTTCTTTGGTATTACTTATCAATAATTCATATATTCTCTTTATAAAGTCTGAATCTATCTATTCTTTGAGAAAAAGCTAAGGTAAATTTAATATTCGGGATAACGAATTATTAGAACTAGTAGTTCTGTGAACAGTATCACTCGCTCCTCCCACAAATAAAAGAAAAATTTAAGATTTTTCTCTTCATCGCATTTTTTAAAAGCTTAGCAAATATTATTCATTGTGAAGACAGCATTGTGTTCAAAGACACCGGGCATCATAATTTGACTCTCAAGGAGATACACTGATGTACAAAAGTTTAGTACAATTTTTATGGTGCGCCAGATTGGAGATAAATATGGATAAAATGGTTCGCAATCTGCTGAATTAGCAAAACATCTCTAGATCTTTTACTTAGCTTATCTTTAAGCGACATACCGAAATATTTTGAAAAAGATGGCAACAAAAATTCATACAGAAAAATTCAATCCTTAAATTGGTTATTTAAAAAATATCATCCAGAAAATTTCACTATTAAATAGGAATCAAATTAAAATATTTTTTCCAACTCACTTCGTTCAAACTAAGAAGATGGAACTCAAAATAACTTGGCGATAAATATTACAATTTGGCAAATATAAGAGCAAAAAGTTTTCGTTGCTTTGAAGAACAGAAGATTTGTAAGGCAGGCGAAATTATCTTGGAGAAGCACCTGATAATTCCATTTAGGCTTAATAATTACAAGCGAACTTTTAAAGTTTTTAAATTGGTTACTGCGCCATATAAGGTAAAAAGGAAATATTTTAGATGTTAAATGAGTTTAAATATAAATTTAGAACTAAAAGATAGCCAAAGATTATAAAAATAGGTGAATTCATTTAGCGAAAAGCGGATAACGATACATAGCGAAACGTAGCCATCAGCGAAATGCGTTTATTTACAACCCTGATGTCATTATTTCAATTTTTGGTTGTCACTCACTCTTTTATTATCAATTAATATAATATTTATATATAATTAAAATAATTATTTTATTACTGAATTAAAGTAAATAGAAATAAAACATATACACCGTTTTCTATTGATTTAAGAAATATTTCTGCCGAATTTGAAGGAAATGGATCAACGCATTTGGTCGTAATTTCGTAACAAACATACAGACAGACAAATGCAAAATGCTGGAGTTAAAACGTAGACCTCGCTTCGCTCGGTCAATAAATGTTTTAAGAATTATGAAGCAATCTTTATTTGACTTAAATTATTTGATATTAGGTATGTTTTTCGTCTACTAGCTAGTGCAAAATATATTTTTACTGGCCGCAAAAAAATTTGTTATCATTTTTATCAACTGAAATTATAATACAGAGTTTAAAATATGCTTTAACATTTATAACATTATGTATTGCATTTCTTCTGGCTTTTTGAAGACAGATTTTTCCCTGTAATAAAGCTGAATAAATGTATGTTCACATAAATCAATGTCGTTAAAGTAGTTACAAAATATGAAGACAAATTGAAAAATAAAATTCTGGAATAAGTACATCTAAATTAATAAAAATGTAAAGTTTTTGTTAACAGACGTAAGCAGCTTTAAAAACAAAAGTGAAATTCTGACATCTAAATGAAGTTAATTTTTTTATGCTAGAAACAGCTAAAGAAACAATATAAAGAATAAAGGAAAGTTGACATATGATAATTCGATTGCAGAGTAATGCTCATAATTGGCAATATTAAACTTACGACTTACTTGTAATGCTTATTTAAACGAATTATAAATTTTCTTTCCAGAATTTTGTCATTCGTTTGATACTGATAACTTCTGAATAAATGCCTGCAAAACAAAAGTTCATTATGGATTAAAACTCCAATTCTCCTCGTCATCTGACCGTGGTTCAAAATTATGAGGTCCGCCCCAAAATAGCCCTTCGAAACGAGACGTTAATGTAACTGAACTGACTTAAAACTCCTATTCTGATTAAAATGTGGATAAGGAACTTTTTCTTGATTTAAAATAAGTCATAGAAATGTTGCGAGACTAGTGTACTAATCACAATTTCTGAAATAATTTTAATGAATTTCAAACGGAGAATTATTTTCTCAGACCTCATATCAGACCATTTTATGGTTACAGGAAAAACAATTTCAGCTATTATTGATTTTAAGTGTTTTCATATTTATAACGTCGTCAAGAAGACCAAATGCGTGTGTTCCTTTAAACAAACCTTTTAGTGGAATCCCAAATTACAATGAAATACAGCATCATAAAGACTCCCATAAATATCTTCCTAACAGCACAGTTGACATATTACTTATAATTTGCAGATATCGTCTAATTCAAGGGGGCTTGAAAATCGTATATATTTGGCGAAGATCTACTGTTCAGAAACTCAAAGAACATCGTTAATCAAAAAATTCTCAAGATAAAAGATTACGGCATCAAAATGAAACTCCAGTTCTTCAGCATAATTTTCATCGTTATGTGAGACATGCTGAATTAAAAAAACACACATCATTTGTGACTGCATGTGTGGTGTCTTCATAAGCTACGTCAAGATACCAGAATCTGCATGCGCGAATGCCAATGTCATCTTTTCGCCATTGTTGAAGAAGTGCTTTAGTTATTAAAGGCGCTATTTCATCTGCACTCTGTTACTCCTTCTGTTTGCATCCTACCAGTGCGGGTGGTTACATGGTGTTAATACAGTTTAGCAAGATCCCGAGACTAGCACTTTTGGACTATTTTACACCGGAAATGGGTGTCATATGAGCTCATTTTACAGAGTTCTTTGTTAGATTACGCTCAGTAAAATGTAAACACCTCCACTTCCATGCTCCACTTTCCCTCTATTTGATTGAAATAACTCCATCCGGCGCATGCGCAAAAGCGCGGTGGGTTTGGAATCAGTTGCTAAACATTACTAATTTCATTTAAATAATTTTGTTGTTGTGTTGTTAAATATGTTGACGTTTCAAACTGCATTCTCATTCTTGCGTTGCCTTCTTCTTTAATATTTTGTCACCATACAGTGCTACTATCACTTCTGATATAATGGAGTTTTGTAGTTAAGGTAGTATTGTGAGCCGTGTAGTTTGTCCTCCACAAACCAGAACCTTGTACAACGAGTAGCCACAATGGGTAGCTAACTACACATGTGTTAAATTTTCTATCTGTGTATATTTTCCAAAAATAAATCTTTTTAGAAGTTTCTGTGTTCCTAAATTTTCTAAAGCACTTGGGGACTTTAGCAAATGTTAAATTTGAAGATTAAAGTACTGAAAAATAAAGCAGAATTCTTTTAAAGATTGATGATTTATTACTTACTTATGACACAAAAAGTATAACTTATTTTTATAAGGTAAAATTAATTTATATATAAAATACTTTAAATCAATTGATACCAATTTCAAAAGAATTCGAAATTTCTTAAATTTTCTTAAAGTTTAACACTTGATGTCATGTACTTTTTATGGCTTTTGTCAATCTTTATTATTTCATTTACGGAAATAATACGGAAATTTCAGAAGTTACAATTCAATTAGATATCTCTCTGTCAAATTGTAGAAAGAAAACGACCTTGATGTTGAAATGGGTCGGTTAAGAATATTGAATACAAAACCTAAAGGAAAAAATACTAAACCATCTAGTTTTGTGACACACTTAATTTCATTTGAAAGAGAAAAAAATGAGTATTCGTTCTGCTCTTCGCCATTTTCTCTCAATTTTCTACGTTTCCATTCTTTTCTCATTCATTTTTCTTTGTTATTTATGTTCCTTTTTTCTTTTTCAGAAAATGAGAGATGAATTTTGATTGGTTGATACCCATAAAAAAGAGAGACAGAGATTCAATTTATTCCTCAAATTCTTCAGACAGTAATATATTTATTTATTTTAATTTATATTTGAATATTATGTTTAATTTTCAAGTTTCATAATGATTGCATGAATAGTGATGTAACAGGAAAATGTATTATATTTCTTCAAAACGGAAGAATTTCTAATTTGTTGGAACATGAAAATATCCAGTTAAAAATGTGCAGTTAGCTTACCTGAAACTGTATATTCTTAGATGAAAACAATTGCTTAGCACAGGTGATAAAATTTATTACCATACAAGTAATTGATCAATAAAAATATTTCGAATTTCCTCCATGACTAATTTATCAGCATCACTTCCGTAGATTTAAGAATATTTTATCTCAAAAATTTAATTTTTGTAATTATATTTATATTTATCTTTAAAGAAGTCAAGTAATATTGTTATTTATTGGAATAACTTAGAAATTTTGAGTAATTTTCAAAACATATTTTAGTAATTTCGAATGAAATAAATTGGATTCTTTTAACAGATTTAAGAAATTCAGTGACGCTTATGACTATTTCGAAATTTCCGACCCGAAATCAATGCAATCATCGCCAATGATAAATGTTTCAGTTTGAGAAATATTCATCAGTAGGAAATTTGAGATTGTCTGCGACGCTGCAAAATAAATCTTTTTCTATGAAAAAGGCTTATAAATCATGAATATATAAAAGTATTAAAATCATTCACTTTTGAAATTCAAATATTTATTAAGGAAAATATATGAGTCATTTTCTAAATAATTTTATGACTTCAAATAATTTTAGCATAAAACTCCAATTACGACTCGAATTTTGTAGTTATTTCACATTTCATTCAAAAGGCATCAAGATTAATGTTTGAAGAAAAATTGTATTCGGCAAAAATTTCTCAGAAATGAAATTACAATGTTCCATTGAATTCTGCGTATGAAATATAGGGAGGTAATCACAGTTTATATTATGTTATGGAATTATTTATCGATTTGACTAAAATAGAAGATTTATTAGCTGTTTTCGGTAGATATATTTCAATAATTGCAATATATTCAGAAATATTATATTGTTCATTTGAATATTTTCATTTAAAACTTGCCATCGAAACATTCATCCATAAATAGTGTCAAGAGTGTTTTCTTTTTCATTCCTTTTAAAAATGTTTATATAAATTTCAATCTGCTCTCTCTTCTAATCAATTGCTCATTATTAATGAAAATACAAATTTCATTTGTGTAAAATAAGTTTAAAAGCACAAACGAAAAATATTTATATGTCTTTCGCAGAAATTATATCACTCTCATCTATATGGAATGAAAATGTTTTATTTCAGTTTAATAACTGAATGAAATGTTTAAAAGTCTGAAATAGTAAAAAAGTTCTGATCATTGCAAAATTGACCAGTTTGTAAGAAATAAATCGAATCATGGGATCATTTGAAACACATTGTCCCATGACCTTATAATCTAATTCTGGCTATTACAGTCAAGATAAGGCTACGAAATTAATTGTTTAGTATTTTGAATGAATGTGAAATAAATCTTACAGGTCTGAAAAATTAGGATAGATACTTTACTTAATTATCTTTAGAAAAAATAATCCAATGTTCTCATCATTTTTATTATTACTGATTTTTTTATAAATATACTGATTATACATGCGGAATAAGATATAAAGGACAATGCATATAGGCGATTTAGTAGCCCTGAGCAATTCCACGATTTACAAACAAATGATGATATAATCAACTGTTTTGTTGCTAATGTGCTTCCATACCATCAGAAATAGGGATTAATAATGTGAAAAGTGTGGTTTCTATTTTGGCAATTGAGTTTCGGGATTAAGGACGACAGATTAAATATTTGTAAGCCGTTATACCTACCAGTGTCTTCTCCTATGCAACATATTGCTCAACTACTCACAGAATATTATTGTTTAACTCATAAATTAGGCTAAAAATTAATCCTGCTTTCGTGACAAAATATCTGATATAATTTCCATACTTTCTGCTCAAACGGCATCTGTCTCTCTCCATTTATTTACGAATTATTGATTTTAAAGTTGATCCATATTTTTGAATTATATTGAATATGGACAGAAAATTGATTATTAATGTAATAAATTATCTTCCTTTTCAACTAAACTTTTGATCTTGAATCACTTCTCTCAGATAATATTTTAGATTGAATGTATTGTTGACTTTATCAGTTACGTCCTTCAACGGTTTTGTGAGATTTTCCAATCCAACTTAACCTATCAGTTCTCCAAAGAATTGATACTGTGACATCTAGAAGAACTTTTTAATACTTTGACAGAACAATCAATTTGTTGTTCCTGGAGAGTAAACAGCAGAATTGTCCCGCATAATTAAATAGTTGACTAATATTAACTTTTTAATCTCGAAACGACTTTTTTCTTCTAGCCCCTTTAAAACCGGGCCTTTTGGGAAGATACGACATGAATTGGACTCTTCCAACCTGGATGATAATTTACTCCACCCCCTACTATAACCTTTCCTTAAGGCGCACGGAAATGGGCTGTGGTTGGCAAGGATAATTTGACCCCCTACCGCGCTTATCTCCGAAGGAACTCAGAACGTCAGATCCCCTCAAAATAAGCCACCCGTCTCAGATTGGCCTTCGTTGCTGTTAAGGGGAAACTTTTAGACCACTTGGGACCGCCTCGCTTTGTTTGAGAGCGTTAGAAGTGGAATATAGGACAACAGGTATCCTGTACGGTCATCTATTACGCTTCAAAATCTATCCGATGACAAATGAAAATAGTTGGTAAGTAAGTAATTTTTTTCTACAGACATCCTCTCCGGTCGTAGTTCTACCATCCTCTCCATGCGCTCTTTTCGAAATAATTTTTCACTGGACGGATATTGATGTGATATCATTTAAGTGGAATCTAAGCTAAACCTTTTTCTGATTTTTCTTTGAAGAAGTTGAACGTTAACAAATGATTTTACTTTCGAATAATAAAATTATTGAAAAATCATTTATATACCATAATTTGCATCCTCCTCTTCCTTCCGAAATTAGTGGATCAAAAATATTACAATAAGATAGAAATATAACTGAAATAATAAGCGAAATGCAAGTCAAGCTTTAGTCAAATTTCTCTACCATATTTCCTTTCTAACTGAAATAAAATTATTTATTCTTCCATAATATCAATAAAATCTTGTATTCGATTAGACTCTATGGATGCTGAGAAATCCTAATTTTTTTATTTATAGAAGCTATTTATTACATTTTAGTCAAAAAAGTAAGAGCATAGCTGATATTGTATAATCTTTTTAGACAAAATTTCCATTTCTTCTTTGATAAATTTCCGGGAAGAATCATTTAAGAATTAAATATTCTATTCAATTATTTTCATTCTTAATATCATTATGTTTCAGAAGGGAATTTAAAACTTAAAATACCGTCAATTTTAATTCTTAAATCTTTAATTAATTTCTTTTTAGATTCAAAAACACGTTAAAATATGGGTCTTGATTTTACCAGTTAATTTTAATGTTCTGTACTTTTTAGATTATTTAAGTACATATATTTAAATATCTAAAAATACAATTTAAAATGCATTATGCTTAATTTGTTTAGTGTAATCTTTTATTTATAGTTTTAATGAAATATTAAATAAAAATTTTATATCGTTTAAAGTGAAAGTTATTATAAATGCATTTCAAATTCAGAAAGTTTCTGAATAAAGCGCAGAGTTTTAGTACAAATTTATTCTTTTTTTCATGATTTGAGCTAACAAAAACCAATTTTAAAAGAAGCCCAATGTCAACTTCAATTAACTCTTATGTAGATGGGAAAAAATCATTTTTTTCAAAAAGATTAAAGTTTAGTGTTCATTTTTTCTCTCTGGCACTGTTGTAAAATAAAATATTTTAAAAAAAAATCTATTTATCATATATACAGGGTGGTCATAAATTATTTGACCCACTTTAAAATCAATAATAAAAAATCCAATAATTCAGTAACTGCAGTTCTTTTTTAATGAGAGAACAGTTTAAATAGTTTATTTCAGCACTACGGCGTTCTAAATTTGCTGCAGCGGATTATTCCTAAAGCAGGTGTCAAAATGGCTGCCATGCAGCAGAAGGCACGTCTAGCACGTTCTGGTTCCGTGAAAGAAAACCAATTGTAACAGCTCAAAGTCGTTCACGGTTAGAGTATCGAAATTGTCGGTCTCCACGTAAGAACTCCATTAAGCTTTGGTATGAGCAATTAAGAAGCGAATTTGTAAACCCTTACTGGTTTACAAATTCGTCGGATACCGATGGTCGTCTAGCACCTTTCCTTTGATGCTCATTTACAGTTATCTTAAATTGACTAACTATTTTGCTACTCGAGGAGAAAAAGTATTTGAACTGTTACAATTGATTTGCTTTCATGGAGCCAAAGACGTGCCTTTTGATGCACGGTAGCCATTTCGACACTTGTTTCAGGACTCTTCCGCTGCAGCAGATTTAGTGCGCCATAACGGCGCTTTACCTACCTGAAAAAAACTTTTTGAGCTACTCTCTCATTTAATGAAAAACGGAGTTGCTACATTATAGGGTTTTTTTACATTAATTCTTGAAATGGGTCCAATAATGTATGACCACCCTGTATAGAATCATATATTCTTTACATAAATGAAGTAATCGGAAGAACTAGTTTTTTCCTAATTAAAAATGAGTAGCATTTTTATTTTTAATTCAGTAATGCATTTGTTTGAGCATTCATTAAGTTATCGAAAGTGATACTAAAAACCGTTGACTTATCTTTTAATTCTACTTTCTACTACTACAACACTTATTAAGATTAATTAATGATCTAATTTGCAATCAGCAATAATGTTTTGGCAAGAAGAAAATTTACAAAAGCCCTCAAATCAGTGAGAATTGTAAATCATGCCTGCAAGTGTTAACATAAACAATTCCACTTTTTTTTAACTTTTAATTTCTATTGCCTTTTCACTTGACTGACTATCAGTGGCGGCTCGTGACATGTAATCTTGGTGCCTGTCCATGTCCTTCCTGCGCATCTTTAATCCTTCACTGCGCAGTAATGCATATTTGAAGCATTTACATTTTTTTGGTTTTTTTCATTAACTTTAAGTAGTTTTATATTTAATGAGTAAATAATAACAGCTTTTCTTCAAATAGTTAAGTATATTAACAAATTAATTTTAATAAAAAATTTAAGCTCGAAATTTGTTTTTCAGTTCCGTTTTCTGTATTCCTTACTACATTTAAAAAATCAAATTAAAATGACAGTATAGTAAAGAAATAAAATAATTCTCTTATTAATTAACGAGAAAAAAATTATTGTATAACTAATATAAACAGAAGCGTAAGCGAATACTGTTTAGTAGTATCATTAAAAATTACTTAAAAATAAAATCCATACTTGTTTTGTTTTCAGCGAAATAACAAAAACATTAACCTTATTTGAGGGCTGAAATATATTAATTATGAAAGGTTGATAATACATGTGCAATTGATACTACAGGATGAATACCAATAAATAATACATTTTTTACTTTCAATTAATTAATTACCCACCTTTTCTAGACTACCTAGAAGAATCTTGACCAATAGTGAAAGAATTACTGAAATAAATATATAATTGCATTGTGATACTAATAGAGAGATTTAAGAGATAAAATTTTTTTGAATAAATATTTTTATTTGCACACTTAAACTTTTACCTGCCAACTTTAAATTAATAATATTCTAGAATATTGAAATAACAGAGATTGTTCTGATGCACACAACCAACACATAAAAACCAAACAAAAATATACACATTAATACAAAAACAAGTAAAAATTATGTTTATGCTGCAGACTTTAAAATTGCAACAGACACTAAGAAAATAAGAGAATTAGAGAGCTCTCAGTTGCAACTATACCCTGTAGTAGCATAACTGGTCAAAATCTCACTTCACGAAAAAAACTTTTGCTGCTTCTGTGCTGAGCTAGTGTCCTTGGCGTGACAAGAAGCAAAAATTTAAAATGGTTCGTGAAATTGCAGATTTTTGCTGCAGATCAATACATGATCAGTTTCGATTAACTTTATTTCAAGCATTCGCTGTTCACCATTTTGATGTAACACATTACCTCCTTTCTCTCACCATTCCACTGGCACACCGTCGTTCTGAAGAGGCTCAAGACAAAGGGTAGTCGGTTTTCTCAGCAATCAACGCCTTGTATTATTTCCAAAGTGATTTTTTACGTAAACTTTGCAAGTCATCTTTTTGCAGAATTCGCTACCACATTCAACCAAATATCTTTATGCCCGTCTGCACGCCTGACAGGACGAGAACAGAAAAATAAAAATTATCAAAACCTCCAGACGTGCGACCGTTATCTTCAATATTCAAAAAGCAATATGCACTAGACATAGGAAATTCTCCCAGCCAGGTGACGCGAGACATTTAACACACAAAAGTTTCTGCCGTTAAAAATGGCGAGCATATAGTTCCGTGAAATAAAAGTGATTTAAAATTTAATAAATATTGAAACATTAAAATAAATTACATAAAAAGTTAAAGCGATTAATAATTAAGTTGATTGCTACAAAAATAAAAATAATAAATTGAGATATTTAATAAAACCATAAAAAATCCGTTGAGAATTTAAGTGTTCCCATAAGATAAGAAAGAAAATTTGGTAGCGAAAATATAAATTATTTAAAAGTACTGGCAAAGCCGAAAAATGATGTAGTTGCATTTTTGCAATCTAACACCTTGATGCTTGTACGACGTTTAAAAAATTTTGCATCCATTGAAAATAAAACAGCTGAATGTAATCGTATCTTGATTCATATTGTGTGTGTCAAAAAATATTTTATTCTTTTTTTAACCTTCCAGCGGGCGCACTAAAAATTTTTACACTAGCGGGCGCGTGTCGTACTTTTTACGACACAATAGGTTTCTTCATTTTTCACCTTGCAGTTGTAAGTTACTTCATTAAAGTAATAAGAGACACATCAGAAAAGCAAATCCTTTCATCCAGAGTGAAAATTAATTTTTACATTATTTGCAAAATCTGAAATTATACTGAAATCAGAAAAAACAATGAGATTTGACACTATTATTTTCTAAAAAAGGTATTAAGCAATATATGATAAAAAATAGTATAATATAAATTAAAGATTGTACAACAAAAACTTTCTTCTTAGTTTCTTATCATCGTCCTTGCATTCGAAACAGTGAACTTTTGCCAGAGAGTGACGCTTACAAGTATACTTTATATTGCACCTACTGTATTTCATGGAATTTGATGATCGCTTTATTTCTTTCAAATACAAACCACAAGCTCTTTTTCTCAATAGTGGTTGTTGTTCACTTGCTTTTTTCAGGTTGTGATGAATAATTTAGATTTAAAGACATGGTAATGTCATATGGCGATGATAAGAATTTTTGGGCTCGAGTAATGAGTGTTTCATAAGACTGAGGTCTTTCAAGAAAATTCTTCAGCTTGGTGGATTATTGGCAGGCTTATTACATATTAAATATTTTTGACAATATAAAATGAAATATTAAATCGCTGTAATGCACACTGGATATATAATTATCAAACTGAGACGTGAAAAAAATTAATTTTAAATTACACGAGCGAGCGCGCGTCGTATTTTTTCCGACAGAAGCATAAAACAGTATGAAATCGCCTTGAAACTTGGACAAACTCACTTAACCCTGAAGATAGGGGTCGCATGAAGGAATAGCAACGACATTCAGACAGTTTTAATGGGCTCGAATGTGAGAACAGGGCATGAAAAATCCCTTTTGTCGTAAAATTTGCGCAGGTGCACCCGCTGGAAGGGCAATGTTAGAAAGCTGAGTTCAAGCTCTGATATATATTATGTAGTAACGGGAATTGCCAAGAGAAGAAAAAAATTACTAATTTATTCTATTACATCTATCTAAAGATGGACTGCGATAATTTAAATTAAGAATATACTTATCAATATTCCTTAAGAAATTCTGTTCCTTTCAGCCAACCGTGTTTTATTCAAAATCGAGGCTCCTAAAACTATGAATCATGATCCCAAACAGAAAGGTACAGAATATTAGGGTCCACGAAAATTTTGGAAGCATATTTGTATCACGAAAAATTTTTATTGTGTACTTCATCAGCATTTATAACTAAAAATCATCGAAAAAAATCTTCGCAATTGCAAGAAATTCCATTACTACAAAAGAAAACTTTTTCAATTAAATTTTTATTTATTAATAATTATCTTTCATTTGTTTATTTCTTTTCAAAGTTTTAGCACCCGAAAAAATTTTCTGAGAGAGAACCTTTAAAACACCGTTTCAAACGCGACGTGAACTATCGACCTCGACAGTTCCCCTTCAGCTTTAAAACGTGGAAGAGAAAGGTAAGAAAAGCCTGTTCTGGGCGACTGCGCATGCGCACAGGCCGAATTTTGTGCTGCCAAGTTCCTTAATGGGTATTGCCAAGCAACTTTGGGTTAAACTAACGGTTTGAATTGCAACTTTCTCCTTTGCGCCTCTTCTTCGGGTGGTGGAAAAATAACTTCGTTTTCTGCGTTGGTTTTTCTTCTCGTTTCGTTTGAATATCGTAATCGTTTAAAACAAAATTGCGCTAGATTATTGATAAATTGAAATACTAAATGCGAAATAAAATAAATTGATTAAATTTATACAATGGGAAAAGTTGGGTGTGCTGCAGTACCGTAGGCCGTATACACGAGCCTCCCCTGCTGACTAGTATAAGAAAGCAAAGCATTTCTTAAGATATTTGGTTTAGTTTTTTAACCCCTTAATTGTGACATTTTCTCTCTTATCTAATTAGATGATACCTTCTGCTTCGGAAATGTGACGTCGCATTGATTTATCTAAGAGTCCATAGAGCACTTGAGAAATTTACGGATTATGGGTCAGTTTTTTTATCGAATTATGACGTCTATTAATTACTTAATTGTTATATCCTTGTTAATATTATGTTAATCCTTGTTAATATTATGTTAATCCT
>BGPR01020505.1:0-27796 GCA_013235015.1 Araneus ventricosus | reverse complement strand
TTGTAACATAACTGAAGATTTACAGCTCACTGTCTTAAAAATCATATGTCTCATGTTCGTAATATCTAAATTGAGCTCACGCCCCGGATTTTGTCTTTTTGTCTCGCTTTGAAAAAATTTCTCAGATTGTATTTTTACTTCCAACTTACTAATTAATATTTAAAAAATTAAAGGCATTAACTTGAGGTAACTAGTAAAAAATTTGCTTTTGAAGAAATCTCCGTAACATTTTTTACTTTGCATAAAATGTGTTTTAGTAAAACATAGAATGTGCAATCTTCCTTTTAAAATGAGTAGTAGTTCATTAATGCAATCCCTTGGATTTTTATTAATTTCTGTTACATGTAGACTCGTGTTGTCATTAGTGTGAATGATAAAGTAGCTTAAACGTCCCGGGTTTCGGGAAAATCCCAGTTTTCAGCCTTTTGTCCCAGCTAGCTCGACGCACCTCCCTCTTCTCCAATGCCTAAAACGTTACGGCTTGAAGTTCAGAACATCTGGTCTCTTTTGTAATATTTATGTTTCAAGTGAAGAAAAGTTAGGGAACAAACTTCTGTATTCATTGGTTACTTCCCTAGATATATACGTTATCGCGGAAATCAGGTAATGCTCAGATAATCTGGTTAATGAGCAGATTAAAAATACCGATCCGTTCAAGTGCGGAAAGTTGTTCCATTTCTCACATTACCTGGTTAATCTGCAGATTACGTACATAATCTACACATTAACTGTTAGGAACTCGTTAAAGTGAAAGCGAGATATTTGCTGGAACCACAAAGTTTTTGTATGAGTTACACGATTTGTGCGTCTCATCCGTTGGTGGCTGTTTCCTTTTTCAAACTGCTGATTCAATTGAAAAACTTGCTATATTTTTATTCTATATTATATTTTTATTTTTATTCCTATATTATAATTTCATATCAAAATCGGTAGATTGTAAATAAAAAATGGTGAAAATTCTTAAAAGTTAACAGTATTAATTTACTGATTAATTTAGTGTAATAATCATTATATTGCAAGTAAAAAATAAATTTTTGAAACATAATGTTATTTATTTTTCGCTGAATTAAAGCATTTAAACGATTTGGAATACGTTAATGTGCGCATAACCTAGGTTATGTGAAGAAAACTCTTATTTTGTAGATGATTTCGTACTTTAACGCAATAAATCAAGTAATTTGCTGATTATTTGGATGGTTGTGAACAGTAATGGCTTTTCGAATTTTAACAGTAACATATATTGTTGATCTTTACAATCAGCGTTTGATCAGTTTTCTGTCGTAACATATGCGGAGATGCATGGCTCTTAAAGAGTTTGAAATGGCAGAAAAGATTGGGAAGTATGAAGATACTATGTGCATTCTTCTCTGAATTCGGATAATTTGAGGTTTCCTAAGCGGCATGGCTGCCCAATTAGGAAACTGGAAATTCTTTACTTTAAAAGTTAATGGGCTTACGCGTTGCGGAGGCAGAATCCTAGAAATTCAATCGGTGAATTGCTTCGAGTTCATTAGCTTCACATTTTTCTTAATTTAGATCTCTTCAAAGTAATGGCGTTTCTGAATTAACTTAAATTCAAAACTGCATTCCCTTGTGGGGGCCGGAATTCATCGTCATGTGCGTAATATGCATGTGAAATACGTGCAGGGACGTTAAAAATATTTTAATAACTATTTTCACTTTCACTAAAATTTAGTACCGTGATCTCTACACCAAAATTGTAGGTTTCTATCAAATTTTTGACGAAATCTGCCTATGGAAAGTCTGCCTTTCCTGTCCATGTGGTTTCGATAACTCAAAACACCCAACCAACCCAGGCGGATGAAATTTAGCATATAAGAAGTCCAGTATTTGTCCAATTTTTGACCAAATTCGTCAAATGGTTTAGATCGAAACATTTAAACGGTATCTGTTGGTCTGTATATTTTAGGGTATGTGAGCGCGGTAGCTCAGAAACGCAACAAGATAGATAAACGAAATTTGGCTTGTGGTTTTGATATCAGAATTGAGAATTTGTATCAAATTTTAGTCCCAATCACAATCTTGAGAGGAGAATACACCTACTGGTTAAAAATATTAAAAATCATAATAACGTAATTTTTAAGTAATATTATATAACCATATTTGCTTCATCGAACTTCAGAATATATTGCTTGTAACAAAGTAATTGAAATTAGTCAGTTGATTTTTAATTAGTTTTAATGCCTTGTTATTTGTTAATATTACTTTTTTTTATGTTACACCTCCTAGAAGCAGCACCGGCCACCGACTCAAAAAGCAGAAAATTCCTGTTTCTTTGTAAATTTTCTTAAAATCTCAGTGGATATAAACTTCTTCAGATATCAATTCAGTTACAAGTTTTTTACAACCGTATGATACAGTTTATTTTCATAGGTTTTATTTTATTCCTCTGAGCTGAAAGTTAATAATCAAAATGGCTCCTTGGAGAATTAATGAAAAATATTCGACCTGTAGAGACTTCAAGCTCTATAAAACACCTTTAGTGAAATGTGCTTAGTTTAGTGATTTAGTGATGAGTGCTTTATAAATGTGATTTCATATACTCGATTTTTACCAATTAAGAATTATGTAATTAATTCGTCTTTTTCTTTTCTAGTGTCCGCAGTGTGATGCACAAGCACCTGGAAAAAATGGGGGAAGTAACATTCGATAAAATATTCAACCAAAAATTAGGTGAGTTATTCATTCTTGTTTAGTAACTGTGCGTTAATAGGATTTGCTGTGTAGTTATTCTATTTGAATTTGAAAGAAATACCTTGAGTATTTTGATATGCTTCCCTGTGAGAAGTCTTGCTTTTTCTTCTTTTTCCTGTTCGATAGAACATATTTGATTAAAAAAAATCTTATAAAGTAGTATATATTACAGGAGTGTTTTCGGATTCTTTTTTCTTACATTTAAGGTGTTTCTTTTTCTCTCTTCTTTTATTGGAATGATCGAAATGCGTTTTAAAAAGAAATGGAATTGATAAAACTTTAGTAACTCACTCTTCACTAGAGCGTCGTTTCCTTTACCTTGGTCCTGTTTCTTTCCTATTCATATTGTTATGAACCCGGAATGTCGCTTCCCGGCAATGTTATGGTTGGAAAGAGACATTTACAGAGGTTCTTATTAGCTATAGGAGGTAGGTCAAGCTAAGGCCCCTTCGACCTAGGCGACAAAATGAAGGTTTTCGAAAATACATGAATTTTCGTCCTATCTTTATTGGGAACGGAGATATAAAGAAAGTACGAGATAATTCTATGCGACGCCATATCCTTTCGGAAAAGGTATAAATACCCGGAGATGTTGAAAGGAGTGGATGTCTTTGGAGTATATTTGAACGTCTCGAATCTCTTGGGAGTCTTTTCGCATTGCGAGCTGTTAGACGCTGAGAGCTATTGTTCGTGCTATTACTGCTATTATTAGTGATTTGTTGTATGTATTATTAATTTGTGCAAGTGCTGTTCTTTTCGTGATACCTGTGCTACGAGTTTTTGGAATATTCGTTAAATAAAGCGTCGTTCTCAATTATCCTGCTTGTTGAACTGCTTTCACCGTACACCTACTAGACGTTTTTCGTAACAATATCAATGGTAAAAAAAATTAATCTTTATAGCGTCCCAGGTATTCGATAGTGCGGCGCCTATTCTGTTCTTCTGTCATTCCTGTTTGAGTTTAAAAAAAAAGAAGTTATATCCTTTTCCCCCCTCACATTAGACTTAGCCAAAGGGCAAGTTCTTATATTTTAGGAGATTTAAGCTAACGTGAATTAAGTTAAGTGACTAAATTAACGTGATGTGCTTAGTTGATTCAAGTTCATCTGCTTGTGGCAGTCCCGCTTTAGAAAAAAATAAAAAGTCTAAGAAGGAAAATTTCTTACCGTTAAGGATATTTTAGGAGGTTGTCATTTTTATTTCTATCTATTGTAATAAATTGATATAATAATCGAAATATATCTAGTAATGAGACATTACATTCTACTCTCTTATGCTCTGTGGTAAAAATTAGAAAAAAATGAAGTAATATACTTATGTGGTTACTCAGAAATAGTTACTGTAATAAAAGTGCATATAATTATTATTAATAGGTGTTCAGTTCTTTAAAAATTGGAATTTTAAAACTTATTAATATTACCTGGCATTATTAGTATAATCATAAATTGAACTGTTTATAGATCTTATTAAAAAAGACTTTTATCAATATATTGTACGGCTGGTTAGTTGTTTATTACATTTTGAATAAAATCTGTCGTTTTGGAGCCATTCTTGAATGACCTACCTACTAATGACTACATTATTCAAGGCTGATTGCATGGGATTTCTTTAATTTGATTTTAGCTTATTAAATGAAAATAAATAAAATGCTATGATGGGATTTTAGCAATAAACGTACCGAACTTCGCCGTTGCAAATAAATCGCTATTGGAAAACAGTCATTTCACCTGTCGCCTTTCGTTTGATGTTGAAACTGAATAGGGAAATCTTGAAATGTATATGTAGAGGGAGACTTTTTAAAAAATGACTCTATAATCATAAAATGATTATTAGAAATAAATAAAAATAAAAATGAAGAGTTATCGCAAATTAAAAAAACAACAGCAATATTAAAATATTGTTATTCTAACAAATGAATTTTTATATTAACTATGCAAAAATATTCTGTATCTAAGCCGTCTTTGTTTTCTAACGGGTTGAAATGACGCATTGCTTTTGTAATCAGAGAGTAGTTGCAAAATGCAGTTGTCTCATTTATGAAAGTCGGTGCATTGTTTTCAAATGGCTTGAAAACAATGCAAGCGAATAAGTATTATTATCAATATATAAAAAAAGGATTAAATGCTTTTAATGAAAATGAGCAAGTATTGTTAGCCAGATGAGTAAAAGGTAATTTAATCATTTTAAAGGATGCAAAATATTTAGAAATCTGAATGTTTTATTCTAACCAAGGTAAAGTTATTTCCGAGGAATAGGAAATGAATTTACAAATCACTGGATTTTTTTCTGATAAAATGAGAACACTTTTCTGGATAAATATTTGTAATATTTTGATTCAAAGCGCTGTAAATCAATATCGATCATTGTAAAAAACAGGCTTTGAAATACTGTATTCATTCTTGATCTTTTGTGAAGAAAAATAGAACGGAACTTGAAAAATTCGAAGCTGACAAGGACCATAATAAAAATTCGAAGGAAGAACTGGGTCTAAAAGTATGTACAAGAGTAAATAAGAATTTTTAAACTAAAAATCAGTAAAAATTTATTTTTAATATCTAGGAACGAAATTTTTCAGAAGTCGTGGCATGAGGACCATTGCTAAGGTAGTATTGATATAAGAAATGTACCTAAAACAATTTTTTTTTTACAAATTTTAGTTTTGACTTCGAATTAACCAAAATAAATACAAATTATTGACGATATTTTAACTAGATGTTAATAAGAAATTCAAGGGACCATAGAAAAAAATTCGAATTATGAAAGTTCGAATTAACCAGGTTCCACTGTAGTTAAGCCGAAATTACGTAGTAAAGCTTACACTTTACCTCGTCGACATGAGGTTTTGCATATGGAACTTTCTATTTCAAATTTTTCGGCCGTCTTCAATGTCATGTACACTTTCTCCTTTATTCTAGGGATGGCGGTTATTGCGGGAAACAAAACACACTCGGGTTTCGGTCATTCGGGTTTTTTCACCTCCTGTTTAAACTGGCGGTTATAACCGCTCAAAATAATCGGTTTTCGTTTTTTTTTTATTATTATAAAAAAACAAACACCGTTTGTAGACAAAGTTTTTTATTAATATTGTTTTTAAAGGAAATCCAATCTATTGGCAAATATTTAACTGTTCATAAAGACTTTCAGTAAACCGCCAACCAACAGACGCTTCGTGGAAGCGGTTGTCGTTGATTGGCCTAAGACGATGAAATTCAAAGCTTCATAATTTGGTAAATTTTAGTCTAATCGAACCTATCCTCCGATCCTTTTTTACCCGGTTATTGGATTTAAAGAAAATAACCGGGACAAAAAATACCCGAAGAAAACCGGTTAACCGGGACAAAAAAAACCTGTAGGTTTTTCCCATCTCTACTTTATGCTGAGGCAATATTAGCCGCTTCTGTATATCTGGAGAAGAGTCCCGCGATTTCAGTCAGCGAGAAGGATATACCTTAATATTAATTTTTCTTTTATTTAATATTAATTTTTTTACAGCTGAAAACTTTAAAAAAGTATCAATTCTTATTTTTTGCGGATACTTATTTTTTTAACATTTCAATTTATTTATTCTTCCTTTATATTTAAAAAAAATGCCAGATTTCGAATCTTGTCAACAAAGTTTAACTGAAAAGGCTGGATTATTTATTATCATCATTCTAAAAATTTGAGCAGTTATAGTTATTGTTGTAATCCTTGAATGGAAAGTATACTTGGTGCTGAAACTGAAAAATATGTTGGACCACAGCCAAACCAACCACGCTTTCAGAAACACCGCAACGTATTACAAATATTTACTCCTTCAAATTTTTGAATGCTTGTAAAAGTTATATTTATTCGTTGTTTATACAATGCTGAAAAAAATTAAAGGATCACCCTGTTTTCGGAGCATTATTCTCATTCTCCGAGTAAAATCTTAACTAAAACTTGCTGAATTGGTCTGTAGTGCTTCAAAACCACTGGAAGAAGATTCGTTATATAGAATGTCATCGATGACGTCAAAGCACGTAATTTTTAGATTTTAAGAAAACCGACGAAGTCTTTAAATTCCCTGTTAAGCTATTTGCTATGGGCAACACTGTTGGAATACTTTTAGTAGAAAATTTCCAGCAATGGCTGAAAGAATAGCTCGCTGAACAATTGGTCATCTGGAAAGAGGTGCATTATAAAGAAAAGTTACATATTTTTTTATGCATTTCAAAGTGTAATCTATTGACTTTGGAAACTCCATCCGTTAATATGACGGGTATTTAATGAAACATTTTGTTTTTACTTTTAATTTATCCAATACATTGGACGCCGCATGTAGTGATCACTTTGGGTCAAGGCCAAGGTGATCACTACATGCGAATGATCATTACAATCAAACTGCTTTAAGAATAATGACAAATTTGTGATTATACAAGGACAACAGAAAACACAGATCACATTACATTGTTAGTACATACTCATTCGTTTTAATTAGGAAAAGAAAATCGACAAATTGAAAAAAATGATACTTATTAATTTTTTTAAGCTTTCAACAAAAAAAAGTTATAGAGAGTAACTTTTTAAAAATTTCCAAACATTCGTTTGGATAAATCATTCATATGAATGGTGCTCATCAAAAGATTCAGCACGGTATCTTAAAGTACGAAGGATTTGCAAAATTTCTTGGGCTGTTGGTGGTTTCTCTTCTGGCCCTTCTCCATCAGAATTTACCTCGCATTCTGTGGCGTCTGCTCTTTGATTCATTCATACTTGAAAAATTATTTATTCTGTAGTGTTTTCAGCTGTCTCCAAATTTGCGTCATTGTTGATCAAGGCATCATAATCTTCTTCGTAAAGATCGAATGACTTTTCAATGACATCAGGATCATTCTTTTATTGGGTCCTGATGGAACCTCTGTGGAGAAAGCAGGTCCTTATGGTCACACCAGAGGCTTCGTCCAGGTCTTCTTTACGATGTGCAAGGCTTTTGACTCTTCCGTCGGCCTCTTACTCACCCGCCCGACCATCGAAACCGATTACTACAAGCGAACTGTTGATTACTAGAACTGGCGGATTTTCTATGAGTTTAGATACTGGCGATATGTTCCCCGTTATTTTGATCCTCACATCTGTGGTCACTATAAGCGGCGATTACTGTATATAAGTAAATAAATAACAAAATTAACATGCATGTACAAAAAGCCTCACATTTTTCCCCCATTCCTAAAAGAAGGAACTAGTTACAATATTTCTTGCAAACAGATTGTATTTAATTCATACATTTTCCTCAGATGTATTAATTACTCGAATCACATATTATGTTAGCTGTTTTTGGTGTAATAACCAATTATGCATGTTTTACGTATATTGAAAGTTTGGTTTGAAGATTTCGTATTTCATTTCCCGTGGATGAGTACGTCTTTCTTTTATTTTATTCCTATATTCTATGGCAGTCCTTAAGACATTTTGAGAGGCACCAAATTATTGCAACCTGCAATGATTTTCTGGTTTCATTTGCAGTTTCTTTGTAAAATATCAAGGCGTTATAAATATAACATATACAATAATATATGATGTTGATCATTATATTAATGATTAATGGATTAATAGTGGATAGATTAATGGATGATTAGTGGATTAATATACTGTTTATTATAATTAATGTAGTCATTATCTAATAAATGGACACGTGTAATCATCCTCTTATTTCAGAATGAGTCGACATAAATATTACTAAATTTAAAAAAAATTTCGACAGAAAACCTGAAATCCATCAAAATGACAGGCTCAGTTGTTCTATACAAAGAATAATTTTATGATTTGCTTCCATAATTTTTCCTTCTTTAATTCCGGGACTTACTTGCATCGCTTTGAGCATTAATTCTGTCGCAGAAAGTTGTCTAAAATTTCTCGGTCAGTATTTTCTTATTGTTGTGATGTTCTAAATACATGATATACAACGAAATGTTACGTGAGGTACTGAAGACCAGGAATGAAAATAAGCCGACTCGAGCTTTGTATGTGAAACAATTTAAATCGAGTGCAAAGAAAAGGACTAAATGCAGATTATTTCGACAGCTGATTAAATTTTCTGTTTGTTATACATATTCCGAATTTGTATTTGCGAATTCTCCTTTGATGTTTCGTAGCAATTTCGGCGTGATGCAAAGCCGCCGTACTTCGCTGACTTGTCGGGAGTTTTATCGAATTATTTAATGCTGGTAATCTTGTTAATCTTTATGTGTTTATCAAAATGCTTTTATCTCGTGCGCTTCGCCTGTCTTATCGACGTCTTCCTGAGAAAATTTGCTTAGAGGGGATGTATTTGTTTTGTTTTCGTCGCTCCTTTAAGCTGGCTACCGAAGGAAAAATGCTTCCTCTCCTCGCCAGGACGGAGCAAAAATTTCCATTTAATTTGGCGTAATTGCATTAGTTTGGCTTCCTATATCATGTTTCGGTCTCGCAAGGAGGCAAGGAAGGGCTAATTTGTTTTGTGATGACGCTTTTAAAATTTAGTGGACTGGGAAAAGTCAGCCGTGAAATTTGTTTATGGGCTGGTACCGATGCATATTCAAGTCGGTGCAATTCATGTAATTGGATAGGCAGTTTTTAATGTTGCGATGCTTTTACATCCTTTCGTGTAAAAACGACGTTTGCCTAAAGTTTTGGAGGTGTTTTTTTATTGCTTTAAATGGATTTATGTTTGATAACGGGTTATTTTTCGATTTCTTGTAATTCAGATTATCATACGAAAATAACAAGTGTCTGGAAAGTTTAGATTTCAAAAATTCACTTTACTTAATACTTTGAGTAAGGCATCTAACTTTTAATTGAGAGACCAAGGGGTTCGAATTTTGCCCATGGCATTTTTGAACAGAAATAAATATGTCAAACAAAAATCTTTTACTGTTTAACCCCTTAACAGTTTCATTTTCTTTGCTATCTAATAAGATGATCCCTTCTGTTTTGGAAAGGGGCTGTCGTTTTCATTTATCTAGGAAGGCATAGAATACACGAGATGTTTATGGATTTTTCGTAATTTTTGTGTAGCTAATTATAATGATTAAATTTTAATTTATAAGACAAAAATACCATAATTCTACGTACGGGCACGAAGTTAAAGGTTAACTGATGTAAATGTTTCTAGGTTTATGGTTCATTTTTGTTCCTGAATACTTCGAATTGCATTTTACCTGTTATTTAACTTGTTTCATGTTTGTCAAGTTGGAATTTTGTGATCGATTTTTCATTCGCTTCTTGATGTACTAGAGTTCTGAAATTCTGTACGGATGTGTGTGTCCGATGGAAATACAACTTCAGTGCTATCTATTAATTGTTTAATTTATTTTTTACTTCCGCATGAGAGTCAGTATCTGTTAGTGAATTCGAGAAAAATTGGTTTCAAGATTCCTAATATATATTCCTTCCTTTTCGAATGCTTTTCTAAATGCATTTTTAGGCGCCATCAGCTAGACTTGAAACTGGTACGTAACCGCTTAACTTAAAAGCCCGAGAATAGTCTTAAAACTAAAATTTTATCATTAATTCGCTTTATAATTTTGCACAAAAATTACGTTGAATCTATTTACATCTCAAGTATTATATGCCTTCTGAGATGAATGAAAACGACAGCCCCTTTCCAAAACAGAAGGGATCATCTTATTAAGATAACGAAGAAAATTATTCAGTTAAGGGGTTAATCACGAATAAAAAAATTTACCTCTTTAGCTCCCATAGACAGCTCATAGTTTCGACAACTTTGTCTCCCGAACAATGCTTAACTGTAAATGAAATAATTATCCATGCAGCGCATGAATCTCATTAACTACTTGGAAACATTCTTCGAGCATATCGTCTTCGAAGGAACGTCTGCGACAGTTATTTCAAGTTGAAGGATGGACAGTACAGTTGTGTAGACAGTCTGCGCTCGGAATGGTCTGTCGCTTTAGAGATTTATCTGATTTGCGGACGACAGTCGAAACTAACCTTTTACTAACGAGTTGAAAAATAATCATCACAGTACTCGAATATGATGATTCTGTTACCGTATGTCATATGGCTGCTGTTATATACGGGCTTCTATCGGTCTCCACAGGCGCGAAAGGTGGCCCCCCCCCCCCTTTAGGTTTCTGTCGAATTATATCTGCCATATGTAGCATATTAGTCATTCAAAGTGCAAAGGGTCGTATTTCCTTATGTAGTTAATATAAGACATACGACCTTTTGCACTTTGAGTGACCATATCCATCTTCTCCACCACAACCAACAACAACAAGAAATCAATTAACTTAGCGCTTAGAATATTGCTGAAGTTTAACGTGTAGTGTAAAAATGAGTTAAAAGCAATGATTTATTTTTTAAGCCTACTCTTTTACTAGCTTACAGATTTAACTTTAAATCATTAACCTGCTGATATCATTTAGATTTTTGTGTGAAACGTTTTCTGCAAACAATAACTTTAGTGTTTACAGAATTAAAAGTGATTTTTTATTACTTTTTAAACGTAATATTCTTCTAATGAACTGAAAATTTTATTGTGCTTAGCTTATTGCCATTCATAACTGTTATGTACATGTTCACTTTCTCGTCTGGAATACAAATCACTATAGCACTGTATGACTCAAAGGGAAATTTTCGTCGTACTTAATTATTTTTCATAGTGCTTGTTAGAATGATCGAAGTTTTAACGATAAAATTATACAATTTCTACGTTAAATTAAGTTTTAAACTTTTACTTGCGGACTTGTTTCTTTCATAACTTTCGAATGCATAACTTACAACATAAAATTTCACTTCTCATCAGAAATCTTAAACGATCCCTTGGAGATTGCTACTTTATTTAAAACTGCATAGGGAAGTTACTTTATGGATACTCTTGATAATGCTCTCCAACCTTTAAAGCATAAGCATTGCTATGCAATCCTTCCAGGTTTCCTATGCAAAACTTGCTCGCTCGACTCTCTGCGTCCTAGCAAAAAACATTTTGGATTAATAGATTTGCTTCTGATGCTTTAATTTAAATCGGCACAGAATATATTTGTTGGCCTTGGAAGTTCTTTTCTTGATTTTGTAGGCATTTTAAAAGCAAATTGAACGTTCAAATGAAAATAATAAAGAAAATTATGAAACTCCAAAAGAAAAGGGAAATACGAGTTTCAAGATGTATAAAGCGAAAAGCACGCTGTGCAGTTTCGTTGCCAAGCTCGCTATGATTGCGCCACCCGTTAAAAATCTCGCAAAAAGGGAAAAAAAAAGTTTCATGATTACAATATTTGGCGAATAATCGCCGCAAAGAAGTTCTGTTTCAAAGACCGCATCGTATTTTTAAGTCTGGCCAGCTCATTGAAATAGATTATTTCTCATTCTTCTCGAACGCCTTTCAAAACTTTCTTCAACTGTTTCATGTGCACGTTGAATTTGTTTTCTTTCACTGTTTCGATACTATTTAACAGCAAGCCCGAGTGAGATTCACGTTTAACTCTTCGAAAAGAAGGTTCAAACGAAATCGCACAATTTGTTTCCGTTTGGAAAGGGAAATCACGTGATACATCAATTGCTGTAGATGTTGCCAACTCCTATAGCTAAATAACGCATATTTTGGGAGCCGCACGTGAGATTATATAGATCTTGTAATACTTCTGTTCTGAAACTTATTAGCGTGTGTGTTTTACACTACTACATTCATTGCGGAAGAATGAATACTGATAGAATCTGTTTATTTTAACGTTTGCTTTGAAGTAACTGTCTTGAGCAACTGTGCAGTTTTGCCATCGTGCCTACAAAGATGCAAATGCAGATTACAAGCCGCCTTTTTGCCACTGCCTCCGGCGCCTTCGTCACTGCACTTCTAAAGGAACTTCAGAAAATTTATCATCCGAAGAAAAAGTCACAACGGACGATATCAGGGGAATAAAACTGGTTCTGGACAAATCAGAATTTGATGTTTTGTCAGGTAATTTGACACCAGGAGGGACCTATGAATCATGTTGGAGTTCCCACGACTGGGTCTTCCCTGCGATGGCAGGTTTTGAATGCGTGTAATCACAACCTACGCGCATGCTCTGTACATATTTGAACTGGATGAAACCTATTCTGGCTAGTCAGTCACATGATATTCTTCGCTTTTTTGTACGGGAAATGGTATAATGCAATTACATTTGGAATATATTTAATGAGTTCTGCAACTTTTTGAACGTAGTAGTATGAATTACGAAAACCGAAATGATATTGTAAGAAGACCTTTTTGTATTAAATAAGATTTGCAGTTAAATTGTAAATCAAACTAATTAAGTATAACATTGCTCACTTTATATGCAGCCAGTGGGATTACGAATTCCAGTATCGTTCAGCAACGGATTCTGAGACTACCACCTTTGAACAATTTTACCCCGGAAAGGGGTGTCAGACAATAAGTCATATGAGCGCAATTCGGGTGTTCTTTGTTAGATAACGCTCAGTAAACTGTAAACATCACCCTTTCATTCTTCGCTCTCCCCCTATTTTGATGAAAATAACTCCGCCCAGCGCATGCGCAAAAGCGCGGAGGGTTTCCGAATCCGTTGCTATACAATAATAGTTTTGTACTATTAATAGTTTGCAATTAATAAACGCTTTTATTAGTGTTCTAAAATGTAGAAAATAATTTATTTTGTTAGAACAAAAATCTTAAAAGCATGAAGTGTTGTAAACAATGAATATCATAAAGAAAATTCTTTAAAAAACTTTAAATCTAAAAATAATCTTTGAATGTGATTAAAATTCCTCTTCACTTGGGTTATCTCCATCAGTCTCACGGTTTTACGATTTTTTAATTTACTCCCAGATTTTTTTATTAAAAAAACCAAATTCGTTTGCTGCCTTTTAGAATTCTTATTAAAGCGGGCTTTTTTTACAAAAAAATTTATTAACATTCATTTAATTTATTTATTCCTTGCGTTGGAAAAGTAAAAATGGAAATGCTGTTCGTGCATGTTCTTATTCGATGTGGCATTTTCTTGAAAACATTCTTCTCTCAAATCGACGTCAAATAATATTTCTTTTTTTCTTTGTGATTACTTGAAGCGGAAAAGTGCAGTTAAAACACCTGTCATTGTATTCATTTGTTTTTCTTTGTTCTTAATGTTCCGCATCAGCATAGGGAATGGCTGAAACAGAAAAACGGCGGGGACCAGCTGCTGTTTTATTCAACAAGAGAAAACATTCGGACGGCCAAATAACTCACGAACCGGCCGACTTCATGGAATATTTAAGATTCCTTATTCTGTTAAAAAGCCAAACGGCACGCAATTCTTGTCTAAACATTGCCGTCCGATGTCACGACGCTGCTGCCTTCATCGATACCAAACGACATTTTTACGGCAACTGCACCCCCTCCACCACTTCCTCCCTTCCGTTTTTATTTCTCAAGCACATATCAATGAATCTCGGATCTATCCTTCAGAATATCATCGCCAACGAAAAAATTCTCAATTTAGATCCTTAGATTTGGAGAGAATAATTTTGATTTGTTTGTTTACTGGTTTCTGAATCGGTAACAGTGTGGTGATGCAGTCTAGCTGAGGTTTACAACTGCTGGAAAGACATTTAACTTTTATTTTTATCTTTTTAACTTTTAACATTTTCCTGTTCTTTTTCTCTTTCAATTTGTTCAGTTTAGACATGCCAATGTTTAAAATTATGTTCTGTTAACATTATAAGATTTATATATATATTTTTTTGGAGGAGAGGGGATTTTAATAAAGCTTCACGCATATCAATCTACCGACCCGGGGCAGTCCTGGCTCCGAGTTCGGGGGTATGCGTGGTGATAAAGTATAGACGAGATGAGTTATTGTTGTTGGTTATTTCTTAAAATTTATTTTTACCAGTATGACAACTATTTTGAAGTTACCGAATGATATCCAAGTGTTGTTGAATAATAAAATTACTTTTATTTCTGTTTAATGCTGTTGCTGTTACTCTTTTGATGACGTTGAAATGTAATGTCGTTTCTGATAGTAATATTTCAAAAATTAGAAGGATTTTCCAAGGAATACTTGATCGACCAATAAGATACTCGAGTTAATTTCGGAGTCTTAAGGCTTTCCTACACCAGGGGTTAAGTGTGTTCACATTAACGGAGATAATATTTTAAAATGGAAATATAATAATTTTTAATGTTTTTAACAATTATTCTAAAACATATGGTACTGTCAATAAAAGAAAATTGTATCTTTCTTTTACTATAATACAGTGGTGGCCAAAATTTACACTTTTTGAAATTGTTTTAAGATTTGCACATTTTTTCGACTGTCTCCCGAAAGGCTGGATGGATTTTCCTTGAACTTCGACCCTGTGAAGAATGGGCTTGAACTCATAATTTTAAGATTCGGTCGCGAGGGCATTTAAGAGACGACCGGAAATTGATGAAGACGGAAAAGGATTTCATTTCGCAGAAAGCTGATAATAATTTACAGATTTCATCAATGGTTTTGTTTAATATGCACATTGCTTACATACATTTTCTTAAAAATAGCACGGATATTCTGGAAGATATAAAGGTTTTCTTAAAAAATCACAGATTTTCTCTGTTTTCTTGCTTATAACATGCAGAGTTTCAATCAAATTATGCGAAGCTTACAAAATACTCGACAGTATGTTAGAGAAGCTTTGTATTAAGATTTGAAGCAAATACTTTGAATATTAGAGGAAATCTGAGCATTTGTAGTAAATAATTTTTTACTGCGCATGTGCGAAACGTAGCTTAATTTTTCTTTCATAAATTCAAAGCTAGATATATAAAGCAAATTATATAAAAATTCCAGTTCCATACCGTTAAAGATTCAGAAAGATATCGGCATTGCAGCGAGGCGAATTTCGTTTGCACTCTTAAGAGAAGCTAAATGATGAGGGTTCTTGCACAAATTGATAATTTTTAAATTTGAACTTCGAAGAATTACATTGAATTTTATGAAAGTTGAATATCCTGAATATCTATGTCTACTTAGAAATAAAAAAAATAATTGCATTTCGACGATAACTATTCTGCCATCCTAAGCTTAAAAGGCGTATCTCAATTTGTTTTTTAATTTTCAGATTTTTCCTGCTTAGTAATGTTTGTGAGCTGTCCGACATTAGCCATAAGCAAAAAGGCCGTATCTTATTAAGAAATAGTAGAAAACCACTAAAGGAAAAATGTAATGTTTGTGAGCTGCTCACAAACATTACTAAGAAGGAAAAATCTGAAAATTGAGATACGCCTTTTAAGCTTAGGAGGGACAGTATTGATAACTATTAGAATTGTACAATAGAACCTCGTATTGAACAATGTTTATCTAACATATTCAAAGGTTTTTTTGTGATAAAAAGTGAGAAATTTTTTATTGCTGTGATTGTGCATTCATTTGTTCAGCAGTGAAGTAGTTGAGTGAATTAAGGGCTTTAATAATTTTACGTATGTAAATAATAAAAACATTTCAGAAATAATTTTTTTTACGATTTTTAGTTTTGATTTCAAATTGAATAAAATAAATACGAATTATAGACGATATTTTAATATTATTTCAATAGGAAATTTAAGGGACCAGAGAAAAAATTCTAATGAAAATTTAGTCCATTCCAGTGTTTAGGTAATTTGAGAGTGAATAATCCGTGCCTGTACCATTAAGCTCAAAGTTATCTGTATTATCGTTTATTCCATTGTTTTCGGTTTTACTTTGTGCGTGAATAAACTTCTACTTCACGGAATGCGAAAAAATATCAGTATCAATACTTTTTATGTGTTTATCAGTTTCGGTACGTGTGGCTTGAAAATGATATTTTCTCAATAACAACTTGTCAGGAAACACTTTTTAAAAATGAAACCATTGGACTCACTTTGACAGTAATGATTCTGCACACGAACCCCCCCCCCGGCCCCCCCCATAAACAAGAAGAAAAAACACAAAGTGATGAGTGCAGTTAAAAATTTAATTATCTGAAGCTATTACTAGAGCTGCGTCGTCGACAACTACCGAATCAGTTTAATTAACATTGAGGATTCGATTAGGTAAACTCTTGCCTTAATTAATAGATGTTGATTCGTGGCATAAAAGGGATTTTTTGTGGAATAAAAACATTGTTCCGTTATTGTTTACATTTACCGCTTTATTTACTATATAAATGCATGGAAGGTCGAAAACTGAGAAAGGTTTCATTCATTTGTCCAAACAGCCATTATTGACCGCCTCGTGTATTTTGCATGGGGTCGCCATGTTCTTGAATTATGCATAGTTTTTTCAGATGCATCGGATTGAAGTTTGTTCGTAATGTTTGTGTTTGTATGCATTAAGCTTAAGGCTGCCCTATATTAAATATTTTATTTTAATAAACTTTTTCTAGTGCTTTTTTGTCTCATTATAAAAACAAAATTTAAAACTTCCATTAGCAGTCGATTTATTGCAAGAAAATTAGTAAGTTCGCGTAACGTCATGGTCATACATTTATCTTCTATCTTTATATCCAAAGATTCTATTTTAAAATGGAAAATATTTCATTAAATAATGATTGTGATGTTGGGATTTCTGGATTGCACTCGTCAATGGAGGGCTCTGCCATTCCCCGATGGCCGGGGATTGTTTTTGAATCAGTTGAGTTGTGAATTCAGGGGTGAACGAATGGTGGGGAACACCGGCGAGCGAAGACCGGGGATCCCAACGGAAAATTATTTAAAGTGTTGTACTTTTTACTTCCTCGTATACGAAGAGAAAGTATTGTAATCGTCCAAATATTCGAACTCGAGATTTTGACGAATCTCCACGTTTTAGACCTCCCTGAGTCCGAAAAACACAATTTTGGAATTATGTCTGTCTATTTGTCTGTCTATGAACACGATAACTCGAAAACTATTAGAGCTAGGAGGATGAAATTTGGTATGTGATCTTTACACATCATTTGTAGGTTTCTATCAAATTTTGGACAAAATCCATGTACGGGAAGTCTGTCTGTCCGCGTTCATGTGAACACTCTAACTCAAAAACTTGAATAGCTAGATGTATAAAATGTGGTACACAGTTTTATCATCAGGAATGTAGGTCCGTATCAAATTTTGAGCCAAATCCGTCAAAGGGTTGACTGCCTGTCGGTCTGTATAATCGCATACTTCTAAACATTATAACTCGTAAACCCTACGGCTTTGATAAATAAAAATTGGCGTGAGGCCTGCTAACATTAATTTTAGATCCATGCCCAATTTTCGTTTCAATCGGTCGAAAAAAGTTGTCCAAATCGCCTATTTGTCTTTTCTCATCACACAATGACGACCGTTATTGCATAATTGCGCGATTTACTTGCGCTAATCTTTTCCGGTTCTACTCGCGTCTTTCACCTCCAAGCTTCCGATTCCTAAGCTTTTTTCCTCCATTGCGTTTGGGACTCTTGTTCGTTTTACTGCCGTTTAGCTTATTTTTTCTCCACATGTGTTAGAAATATACGAGAAAGTTTAAGGGAGACCACTGCCGCTGGTTGCTTTTACGTTGCTGGCCGCGAAGGGTCACAACATTTCTTCTCGTTATGTAGGCAGGGGATAGGTATACCTATTCCCTGCTCTCTGGTATGCGAAGTGTACGAAGAGAAAGTATCGGAATCGTCAAAAAATTCAACTTCAAGATTTTGATGAATCTCCACGTTTACCTGACCTACCCGAGTCAACAAATTTTTTGGAATTATGTCTGTATGTGTGTTTGTACGTGAACGCGACAACTCAAAAACGCAATGATAGATGAAATTTGGCATGCGATCCTTATACCGAAATTGTAGATCTGTATCAAATTTTGGACGAAATATTTCAAAAGGAAGAAATACTCTTTCTGTTCTAGATCTCAGTCACTTTGCAATGGAAATAAACATAGGGATGTCATATTTACTAAGATTATCTCGGCATACGCGTCGATATTCATGTCGATTGAAAGTATTCAAGACATTTTAATTAGTTCATTTATTTAGTCGCAGTCGTAACACGAATGCGACTAGTGGCACACTGGTTATAAGTGATATCATTTGTGGCAGTGTGCGAGAAAATCCAAGACTCCGGGGTTTTTATCTTTCTGATTCGAGAACGGGTTGAGTCAGCCTGTTAAGTTGTCGAATGAGGGAATAGTAATTTAATTGCCAATGAAGTAGTCGCTTAATCAGCTGTTAATAAAGTTACGTCAGTTCCACTCGCTTTGTCTCGGTATAGCTTTATTTTTTTATCTTCCATTTACAAAGGGTAGAAAATTCCTTTCGTGTGTTTTGATAATAGTTAATTTTATGCACTGTCGGTTGTTAACCTTTTTTCGTGGGATGCGTTTAGCGCCACAGAACCAGCTCAACGATTGCAGCTTGTCATTTTTTTACAACTGGAATTGCGGCAATAAAAAGTGTAATAAAAATTGCTCTTTCTGCGTTTTTGATTGTATGAATTACAAAACAGTTCAATTTTCTTTTTCATAAATAGTTGTTTTTTAAAATTGGAGATATAGCAGATTTTCGAGGTAAATTCCGAGGTTTGTAGAAATGAGACGATGCTTAACGTTGAATGTGCCACTAAATGATTTATTTTTCACAGAAAAATGAGAAAAAACTTGTCAAACTAAAACAGCTAGATGGCCCTATGCAGTTTCTAAAAGCTTCACCCGTATAACACGGCAGATAGGTTCTTAAAAATTGCCGTGTTACACGTGATAAAACTAGTATGAATAATAAAATAAAAAATGTTTTTGAAAATACTTTTATTAATATACTGACAAGTAGAATATTTTTTTAATCAAAAATATGGCGGTCAAAGTAAATTGTAACAGCTTGAAGCGCTAACATAAATACTCTAGGTAAATAGGAATTTTAACCATGTTTATAATGTAGTTTTAAATTTTAAAGAATATTTGGGATTTTTTTACGTTATGATATTTACTGTGGCACAAGTTCTTAATAATTTTTTCAGCGCCTGAAGTTTTTACGATTTTGTTTTGATTTCAATATTTTTGATTAAAATATTGTTTTCTACTTTTCATTACATTAATAAAAGCGTGTTTTTAAGAAATTTTAATTTTGTTATTTCTCCTTTTAAGTTTTTAATATATTTCCTAATTTATTATTATGAATATTGTGGGGACTTAAAATGAAATTTTCTTAAATTCATAACCAAATGGCGTCACGCATATGGAATGGAGATTTAATTAAAATGAATCGATTAACTAACAATTAAGTTCTGAAAATATTAAAATATTGTACTGTCATCATGAAAACATAACTGCATAAAATTACAGAACTCCTTGAACCAAGTAGATTACAAATTTTTTTTTTCTTAAAGGAAATCTTTATGGATTTCATTTTAAGGTTCTAATCTTGTTCTCTCTTTTACACTGTATTGCTTTCAGGGGAAAGATCTCTATTTAGGAAATACTAGCTACCTTTGGCGGTCCGCTGGTTCGTCGGTATTATTTCAATTAAATCTTTCATACGTAGTTTGGTCTTAATGGTCCCCTGAGCAAAGTAAAATTTAAAAACTTTGATAGTCATGCAGTTGGTACTAGTTTAGAATCCTTACATTTGTTCTGTTCATTGTGCTATGCACCTGTCAATTCTCTCTATCTGTCATCCATCTAAAATTTGATCTTTAATCTGAAACGGAAAATGATTAAACTTCAACTAACCCAATCACTTGCTTGCTGAATAGAAAGATGCTCAGAAAATATAAAAAGATAATAAGTGAAATCATTCGTCATCGGAGTTTTTTTTATGCAATACCGAATACTTTTCATAATTTTTGTAATATTTTATAGAATTTTGTTTACTGATTCAATAAAAAAAATTAGTACTCTATAATAAGAAAGCAAAACTTCAAGTCTGAAGTGTGATAATATATTTTTATACATCCAATTATATTGCAGAAGAGAGCAGTTATGTTTAGAAATGTGCAAACTTTCAAACATTTTCATCATTGCCTAATTTTGAAGTAACCTTATATGGAATTACCACAAAATTTAATTATTAAAACAATGCTTTAAAAAGGAACCTACTGAATATGAGAATAAAATAAAAAAATATCCAAATCTTCATTCCTTGGTTACAACAATGGAAGAAAAACCAGGGTAAAGTATTTGTAGTAACGATGAAAATGGTCTGAATTACATTACAGCTTTGAAAATTATTGTTGTAAAATATACCTAAAATATTTTATAGATTTATTAACCCTTTGCACTCGAGAGGCGACTCTCAGTCTCCATTCTAGATGGTGCATCATTTTGACGTTTCTTGATTTCGATAATTATAAAACTGCCTACAAAGTTGCAAGAAGTGTAGAATAAATTTTTCCGGAAAAGTGAACTTACACAAGCAGATATTTTTTTTTTACGTTCCAAAGCTATAATATGATCTCTTGTGGACCAGTGAATAATTATGCATCTAATTACAACTTTTAACTTTTCCGAGTGCAAAGGGTTAAAATTATTGAAAAAAATTACGCGGAATAAAATTGGTATCATAGAAAAATTAATTTTTCGAATTTTCAGGTAAAAATAATTTTTGTGTTACAATATTTTCCAAAGTCATCAAGTAAAAACGACGTAATTTCGCTTAATTTTTAATTAATTAAAATAAAATAAAGAGCTAGGTGCATATTCCCATCCTCCAAACTACGTTTGGACCAAATTTCATAGCTCTAGGTCCGGCTGTGTGCCCTGTAGAGCGTCAACACACAGACACACACATTATGCTTTATTATGATTAGAGATAGAGATAGCTGGAACTATTCAGCTAAGTGTAGGACTTTCTTTTTGCTTTTTTAGAGTAAAATGTTTCGCTTATGCTAATTCTCACACCCTTTTAGAGAGGAAGTACATTCAAGGCTGCCGTATGGTATGAGGAGTTCCCCAGTTCTCGAACTATGCTGTAATTTATTATTGCATTGAAAGTTGTCATCACGAAGCTTCTTGGGGCAGTGGAGTGTGATAAAATTCGGTGACCACTTGATTGTCAATCCCACGAACTTTTTAGCGCTCGTGGCCTTACAACTGCGCCTAGTACTTTCTCATAGGAAACTCGGCTTTATCTTTAACTACTTTTGAAGTGTTTTAATTCAGTTTAATTTATACGTTGTTAATGACTGCGTGATGTGCATTCTAATCGGTGGCCCGTTTCAGTCCTTCTGCATTACTGATCTTAAATATTTATCACTTCTCTTTAAAGTGAAAAGTCGCTTGATGCACCTTTCAAAAAGTAAGAGTTTTAAGCAGGGAATATGCCCACAAAAAGCATAAAAAAGGCTGCACTGAATATTTAATTCGCTCCATCCCGCCCACCGTCGTGTAATATTTAAATAATAATAAAAAAAAAATGCGCACGGTGCTTTTGAGCTTCCCTAGTTGCCAAGGCTACAAAAACAACTCGAAATGACTTCAAGTGAGAAAAGGAGCGAGGAGGTCTATTAAAAACGCTGATTGGCTTCTGAGCCGCGTGCTTTATGCGTTATTAACCCGTTTCGACTCGGCGAGCGATCTTAGGAAAACACTCTTGCTCGAAGAAAAAGGGGGAACTCAAGCTGCGCCTTGCAGTAATAGGTCCGCGTTTTGCGATTCTGCGGGCCCTAATGGTTCTTTGAAGTGGATGGAGTGTGCCTCATTTTATTTACTCGTTCATACACTTAACACGCGTATTTTTAGTTTCTTTCCTTTCTTTTTTGTAATTCTTCTCTTTCCCCTTCGTCATCATTAGGTTGGGTTGTTGTGATGGTGTTCTTTTTTGTTTCGGAGGTTGAAAGGAATTAACCAAAAACCGCCGCCCGCTGAAGTAGTTTGTTTTTGTGCATGTGTTTGGGATCGCGGAAGAAGCGCGTGTGTTAGTTTTTTTTCTACTCATGTGTGTGGATTTACAAATTTTTGAAGTCTACTAAGATGAGAGGGATTTGCTATGAGATGAATTATTACTTTCTTTTTTTTTTTTGACATGATAACGTTTATAGGTTGGCATACTATCTGTAAATTCCGTAAGTTTTCGTCAATAACTTTTGGAGCATATTATCGCACAAAATCCATTTTTACATCTATTTAAAATTAAAAAAAAAAAAAAAAAAAAAAAATTTTTAATTGTAACAATAAAATTTACGTTACATTCTTTCACTAATTTTTAGGAATTTAAAAAAAATATTTTCAAGTATATTTTACTTTTAGTAGTTCTGTGAACAATAGACCTCGACTCCCCCCCGAAAAAAAAGACACCAAGATCTGCTCTTCATCGCAGTCTTTAAAGGTTTCTCTAATGCTATCATTCATCTTCATCTTTAAGGCAATATTCTTTCCAGCGGCAGCAAACACCGTGGAGGTACCTTCTTTGTCCCCACATATATACTGTCTGACAAAGCTATATTTACATTCTTAAACCAGTCAGTGTGCAAAATTGCATACCTATATTATCCACAATTTTTACTCCCTATCTTTACAAAAAGAATACAATAACTTATTAATAAAGTTACATGAAAAATGTACTGGAACAAAGATGTAGGAAATTTTACGCTCGAGAGCGGTAATCTTCAAATTTTTATGACTTAAACCGTTTGGTTAAAATCGTTGAAAAAAATATGCTTTCGAGATGAGAGAAAATCGAGATTAGATGCAACTAAACAAGAAAACGTCACTCTCAACATGGAACTATAATCTTGCCTTCCTTTTTTTTAATGCAAGTCATTTACATAAATCTTTGCTTTCATCACTATTACAAAATTACAATTAAATGTCTCGCTTTTATCAAAATGATTCAAATGTTTTAATAGTGCCGAATTCGCCAATGACTCGCCCAAACCCTGGAATCAGAAAAATGGCCACCATTTTGAAACGAATTCAAAAAACAAAAATCCTTACATATACGTCGTTTTTATTGCTTCAAGGAACATTTTTGCCAAACTCGAAGAAAATCGAGCAACGCCTTTGGTAGTCATTGCGTAACAAACAAATTTACAGACAGACAAAGTGCTGAACGCTGGAGTTAAAACGGAGACCTCGATTCACTCGGTCAACGATACTTTTCATTGTTTTGTTCGAATTTCTTCTAATTTGACATGAAGATTCACTGAAGGGAAAAAAAACACGCATATGTAAGAATTTTTGTTTTTTGATTCAGTTTAAAGGTGGTGGCCGTTTTAATGGTTTTAGTGTCTTAGCGAATCATTGGCCATTTCGGCACTTTTAAATCATTTGAATCATTTTGGTAAAGACGAGACATTTGATTGCAATTTTGTTAATAATGATGAAAGCAAAGATTTGTGTAAATGATTCGCGTAAAAAATAGGAAAATAAGATCATACTTCATTATTGAGAGTGACTTTTTCCTGTTTAGTACCATTTAATTTCGTTTTTCTCTTTTCTTGAAAGTATATTTTTCCAACGATTCTGGTCAAACGGTTTAAATTAGAAAATTTGAAGATTACCTCCCCTCTCGAGCGTAAGATTTTCTACATCTTCGTTTCACTACATTTTTGATGCAACTTTATTAATAAGTTAATGTATTTGTTTTGTTAATACATGTAGTAAAATTTGTGCATTATATAGGTGGGCAGTATTGTACATTGATAAGATTGTAAATATAGGTTTGTGAGATAGTGTATTTATAAATGGAACAATATTGCTTTCAAAATGAATGAATTGGATAAGCCTTTAAAGACTGCGATGAAGATCAGATCTTGGATTTTTTTTTTGGGGGGGGGAGGAGGAGTTCGGGAACGCGAGGTCTACTCTTCGCAGAATTATTAGTTGTTGTGTTTATATACATGCGCGTTCCGACGATATTGAATACTTTTTGTGTGCACGTTAATGTTGCTAGAATTGAGTGTAAATTTTTAAAAATATTATAAAGCCCAGATAAAAAAATTACCTTGAAAATGAAGTAGACATTAGTGATTAGAGAATTTTTTAAATTTTAACAATACCAAAATGGTTTTTTTAACATATTGTTTTTTGGCTGGCATTCTTTCTGTAATTTGAGAGAATGGTATTGCTGATGCAATCAAGCCGGATAAAACAAGATTACATTATCTGCTTCAATGTTTCAAACCATTGACGCGAAGCTCTTTCTTTCCTTTCCCCTATTTTTTGACTGTTTTGGGAGCTGTTGGAATTTCATTACTTTTTATCTGTAAAGTGTGAAACGAGGCTATTAAGTAAACATAAATATCTGTTTTTAATGATTATACGAATTTTGAGATATGAGTAAAATTTTCTTTTTACTAATATATTGAGTTTCCGAAATTTATTCTTAAGTAATAAAAATAAAGTTTCTGAATACACGCTTTTATTAATAAAATTCCGATTAGCTTGCAGTATTTCTATTAGCGCCTCACGCTTTTACAATTTCGTTTTGAAGTCCATATTTTTTTATGAAATGATTATTTTCTACTATTTACTACTTTTTAAAACTCATTTTTCTTGTTTTCTTCCTTACTGAAAATACGTAGAAGACTCCTATGTAAATCACTTTTATCGTCACTGATACTGGAAAAAAGTGACGTAGCATTTAATGTAAATTTTTGACATTTCCCCCCTCTTGAATATCGATTCCATTTGCCTCTTTTAAAAAATGAAAGCTTTTATTTAGTTGAAAGGAAAGAAAAAAGTTGGCGATAGTGTTTACTAATGGCTCGAAAATGATCAGCACATTTTTCATTTAGTTAGGTTTTAATATAATTAACTTAAAAAACGATTGTTTTACTATCAGTGAGTTGTTTCGATTGTTGAGGTGTGGCTTAATAAAGATGTTTTAATAGAACACAAATTATTATTCATTTCATGCCTACCTTTAATCTGCAATATTTATTTTAGAATTTTGTGAAACATTTATTTTGCATTTCTTAAAACTTGTGATTTCCATTGTTTTGGGCTTTAAATTAATTCCCTTATGATATTTAATGCGCATTATTTTATCATGTAATGTTTTGTTTCTTTTTCTAGTCATTAACTGGTAATTTTTTTTTTGTTCATAAAAGGTTTGATTTTTTTTTATTTTCTCATTTTATTTTGAATGTTTTTTATTTCGAGTCATTTTTAGCAAATAAATCTTTAAAGTATTAAATTTAATTTTCGAAATTAAATTAATTAATTATTACTGAAATTCAAAATGGTCGCTCCTCTTAGAATTCATTTTACAAGAAATCTTTAATATCTTAAAAGAGAAAATGATGTATTCATTTTTTATATGTATGTAATAATTTTTTATTGCTAGAGCAGATTGTATTGAGTTTCGCTGAATTTCATTAAAAAAATTTTTTTTTAATGTTTACTACAGCGAAAACCAATTAGAAAAAGATATTATAATAATCAGAAAAATTAAAATTTAGATAGTGTTTACGTTCTTGTATGCGAATCATCGAAAGTCTTGTAATCGTTAAAAAAATTATCCACCTTGAGAATTTGATGAGTCTTCTCGTTTTACACCTCCCGCAGTCTGGAAAAAAGAAGTTTTGGAATTATGTCTGTCTATGAACGCTGTGCCCATTCAACCGGTGCAGTAACTGTAATGGTGTCAGGCACGGGGGCATAGGGCGGCATTCTGTAACTCTAAAACAGGTCAATATATACAAATGAAATCTAGTATGTGGTCTTTAAATCAATATTGTTGATCTGTATCAAATTTCGAGCGAAATTTGTCAACGAGAAGTTCGCCTGGCTGTCCGTCCATACGCGTGTGTACACGATAACAAAAACGCATCAGGCTAGATAGGTGAAATTTAGTTTATGGTATTATTACTAGAGCAATATTTGCATGTCGAATTTTGAACCAAATCTGCCGTGGTTTGACTGTCTGTTCTGCTGTCTATTCGTGCTACAGCTCAAATGCACAAACTAGAGGAATGAATTTCGATATGTGGTTTTCACGTGATAATTGCACGTCAAATTTTGCACCTACACTAAAAGGTCCCAATTGTATACTAGATTCTTTTTTTTTTCACTTTACATCAGAATTAAACACAAAACACTCCATACTGTGGAAATTTACGATCTAGTCCAGGAGTTCCCAACCTTTATTCCCTCGTTTACCCCTTGATCAAGCTTTATTGTCATATATTCGCCCCCCCGCGCAGCAACCATCCGTCTATGCAAAGAAGTTTTTATCAGTAACGTTAAGGCCTTAAGTTAGCTTAAGATTCAAATGATTCGAATTAATAACATTTGCTGGACTTATTTTTTATTTTACATTTTACTGCATTTTTGCAGTAGTTTTAGTTCAATGCCAAAACAAATGAAATCAGTATTGTAATAATTTCCCATTAACTTATAAGAATGACTAAAAATTACGCTTCGTAATAATCCAATATTTTAGTGGTATAATTATTAAATAGCAAGTATTAACTTGGGGAAATAAAATTCTGTAACTTTTAAAATTCCTTTCTGTTTTATTGTTTCCGCTATTGCCAACTTTGAATTCACCTACCCCCAGAGGGTACGCGTACCACAGGTTGGGAAATTTATGTAGTCGGGAAAAGAACACTTCCCCTGGGTCATTTCTAAATTAAGAAGGCATCCAACAGTTTCATCCGTGGAAATTTTTTAAGTAGCAAAGATTACCTTCAGTTAATTTGACTGAGCTTTGTAAAAAAAATTAAAACAAATTTTTCTACAAACTTGCTTTTAAAAAATTTTATTTTCTACTAATAAGAACGATTTAATTCGAGCAAATTTTTAATGAAGGTTTGCCTTTTTACGCTTTCAATTTGACATTTATAATAGAATTTTTACTGTTGTTTAAGTATTATGTTATATATAAAAACATAATATAGTATATATAAAAATTATATAACATATATGAAAATTACTTTAAACTCGAATTACGTTTTCTCTAATTTACAAATATCAAGAAAAGATAAGATGTTCCATCGCAGACTATGGCTTTCATGCCACGTTTGTTAAAACGCAGTGAAACAACATTTACAGAGTTGAGAAACTAGACGTTTCATTGCCTGGTCGCGTCTGTTGATGCACTATCATAGATTCCGAAATTGTTTATGGTAGTTTTTTTTTTTATAAATTAGTTATTTATTAATTTAAAAGATAAGAATAAATTGTGGGTCATTTTTGCAAGAGAGTTTCCACTCGGGGAAATTTAAAGTAGTGACATTTTGTGTTTGAAGTAGAATTAA
>BGPR01020504.1:2475-27798 GCA_013235015.1 Araneus ventricosus | reverse complement strand
TGAGGGATTGAACTTTCTAGAAGTTTCCTTTTATGTCAAGAGCCAATTTTCGCTAAGCCTGGAAACCTTGTGCTTCCCAAACAAGCATTTGGTGCCAAATTCAGTTGCTAAGTCGCCAAAAATTTTGCCAAGTCCCAAAACCGATGCAACAGTATTAAAGCATGGTATACAGGTTGGTTGGATTTTATAGCAAAATAGCTATAAATAGTGTATACTGCACCAAAGAAAAGGTTAAAGTTGAATCAAGATACAATAATTAAGCGACATGACAATAGATACAACAAAGAAATAAAATGTGACAATAGTTTAAATAAAACAATCTTAAAAATACTGTTGTATTAGTTTAATAAAAAGTAAAAATTTTGTTTGCGTTTCTTATTTATTATTTTTTACTCTAATCTATAATTCAATATTATAAATATTATATAATTTAGAAATAAATTTTTTCTCACATTCAATACCAGGTTGCGCTATTCATATAGAATAAAAATGCAATTAAATTAATCGGTTCATTCATAATTAAGTTCTGAAATACTGCAATGTCATCAAGAACACAGAAGTGTACAAAATTCCAAAACTCTGGCATATCGGAATGCGAGTGAAAAATCAATTACAAAATTCAATCTTTGCAAACACGAAAGGTCAAGTTAATTAAAATTGTGTAATGAAAGCAGGGGTGTAGTGGAGCTGAAACGCCATTCCGGCACTGCTTTTTTTTTTTTACAAAAATAAATAAGGAAAATTGTAAAAACCTCCTTAATAACAGTGCAGTTTTTGTCATCCAGGTTAGAGCATTCCGACATTGTTTAATTGCTAATTACATCACTGAATAAAGGAATAAAATTTTACATACATAAGGTGCAGCATCTGCACTGGTGTAAGGAAATGTATATAAGTTACCCCGACTTGGTGCGAAGCTGTGCAGTAAAATCTGAATTACCAGAACACCACAACAGCTTCAACTTCAGGCACTGAAGTTGGAGTCCTAATGGCCATCACCAGCCACAGCCCTTAACCCCTCCCGAAGGAGGTACGTCCCGTCGTCCGAGAGAAGGCGACTACCGCACATCTCACTATACCCTCCATGGAAGCAAGAACCTGCTTACTTACCTGGCGGCTTCTCATCTGTGTACTTGCTGTGCCCCCCAGAGGGACCTGGCGTAAAGATTAATAGAAGCAATGTCTTTGCTTTTTGAACTTAAAATTACAGTATTTACTACAAAAAAATTGATTGAACTGAATTACTGAGCTACTAATAATTACTAGGCATTGGTTATTTTAATTATTATTATATTCTGCCAGGAAAAAAGATTTTATAATGATGCACCGTAGTAACACGGAAATTACTCAGATGCGACAAACATTAAATCAAATGATGAGCACTGTAATTGATTGATTATAATTAAAATTTTTTAATAGTATGAAAAGTTTCCAAGCAGTTGGAGATTTATGTGATTTAAGGATTAATTCCAAGAAAAGTTAAATAAAAAAATTCCTTTCAAAACAGTAGCGAATCCAGGGTTTTGGTCTGAGGGGGGCTGAGGTCATAAAAATTTCGTATCGCTGTTACCTCATGGCTTATGTAAGCCAAAACTCTAACTTGACTCATCTGACAATAAGAATCACAAAGGACACTACAACACTTTCGATAATTTAATAAAAATATAATAACTAGACAAAAAATATTTTCGACCAAGTCAATGCTACAAGTATGAGTGGAATGACTACAAAAGCTAGGAAATTTTCGAGCCTGTCAAGCCAGAAAGAAATGTTGCCATGTTTAATTTTTTAAAACAAGAGGTTAAGAACAAACAAGTGTAGTGATTTGAAAAAAATCAAGAATTTTAGTTCAGCTCTGGGAGGGGCTGCAGCACCCCCCCCCTGGATTTGCCACGGTGTTAAATATATATAAAATCTTAGTGTGACAAATTTGAATATGAAAATTCATTTCAAATCATAAAGCTGCTGATTATTTATTTAACATATTTCAATTATTTTAAAATTCAATATTCCAGTGATTATTATTTTCATTGAAAAATTAGGACAGGAAACAACAGAAGACAATACTAAGTAGATGCTGTTCTTGGCTTTAATAGTAAACATACTGGAGATGTTTTCAGGCTTGGACCAGTGGCATAGCTAGAGGGGAGTGGGTGGTTTGCCCCTGACTGCACTTCAAAAGGGGCGGCAAAATCAGACATGCAGGAAAACAAGTTTATAACTCTCAGGCAATTGTGTACACAAAAAATAATGCAATTAATTCATATTTTTCTCAGCCTTTCATCAGTAAATTGCAGATGCATGAAAAAAAGACTAATGATAGATGTCCGAGTTTGCAACCTATCTACAGAGAATCGAGGGTGTCAAACGACGAATTGCATTACTAATAAAATGGTTTTTTTCCCTTGGAATTTATTATTTTTATTTTAAGGTTTATGTGCTCCGTGTATCATCTAAAGGAAGGGCAACATGTTGCAAGTTTGCCCCAGGCGGCAAAAGTTTCAGCTACGCCACTGACTTGGACTAGACAAATGCATCAGACTGGCATAAAACTTTTAACACAATACAATAATAATAAGATGGTAGTATTTCTTCTAACTAACCACCTGGTTATTTGCATTAAAAAAGTTCGTAAAGAAATTATTAAAAAATTACGCATGCATTTGATTTTTCAAAAATCAATTAATACCACAAATTTTAATGATCAGTCAAGCTAGTATATTAAGGAAAGAAAGCAAGTTTTTGAGCAACTGAATATTTTCAATTCTTAAATTATTAAGTTCAGAACTATTAAACTTGTAAAGGACACTACATGTTTATTATATAGACTATGCAATAATTTTTAGTTGAAATCTAGAAGTTGGTACACACTCTTAAAACGCAGCCAAATCGCCAAAGCAAGATGTTGACCGCTGCACTTCATTGGCGCCAAGTTGACATTTTAAGAGTGTGTACCAACTTCTAGATTTCAACCTAATTTTTATCTTAAACTATACAAGTTATTCCCAAATTTCTTGTTGTCAGATTTTTTAGGACATATATAACTGAATAAATATAAATATTAAAAACTGATCCCACTTTCCTGTTACAAGTTTAAAACATCATTTAAAAAAAAATAGAAGAATTGCTTTTAAAATTTGATGGAAAAAATAGTGATGTAAAATGTTTCAGTCTTATTCACTTACGAAATTCATGCCGTTCGGACTGAAACATGACATAACATCAGCATTTTGCTCAATAAGCTCCGAAAAAATTGTACTCCGTAATTCTTGAAACATAATAAGATTTAAATTACTTTACTGCAACTGGCATAATCAACTATCTATTCCCAGTTCTCAAGATTAAAAGCTCTCAGTTTTATATTTTTCAAAAATTTCGCGCTTTCTTTGTAACTAGATAAATAATCGACTTTATTTATTACGAATGTTGTTACCGACAGGAAACGTGTTGCATCAATTCTATACAGGTTGGCGCTAGAACACAAGTTCCAGTTGGCGATAGAAACTGGCAAAATTTTCGCCACGATAAGTTCGCAGTTATAGTAATAGCCAGTTTTTGAAAATATTATTGATTGTTTTGTTCTGAATGTTTAGAATTCATGTTCTTAACTAGTTTACTCTGTAATTTGAAATTCCAAATTAATTTAAAACCCTGAAAAGAGTCGATCAGAATTTTCCTTTTTCTTGTGATTTTTTTTTACTAAAAATATTGCTTCAGCTTACTACGCGAATATATATATATATTATACGGATCTCTTTAAGAAAGAGAGAATTTTTTTCGTTCGATTAAAAAAATTATCCGTATTTTTTTTTCTTTTTTCGAACCAGCATAAAAGTTTATTTCTCGTATTTCTAAGATTCCGAAAAGGTGTTTATGCGCCAAATCTTACAACCATATTCTTGGTATCACATAACCTTTAGACCAATAATCGTTAGACCTCTGATATTCTCCACCCATCTCTAAATTACTCACCAATAACCTCAAGTCTCAGCTATTTCTGATTTTTCTGTCGATAACGCTGCTCCCTTATTTTTATTTCTTGTTTGCATTGTGTTTGTCTTCTGTTTAGAGATGTGGGATTTGGAGAATTGCACGTGCTTGTCACAGTAATATAACCCAGCGTTTATTTTATAATATTTAATTACAAGTAATTTTTATTCATTTCTTATTACGAATGGGCAGGAATTCGATCATTCTTGGTACATAAAAATTTGCTTTTTCTCATTGGCCCAACATTCCATTCGTTACCATATGTATTACAAAAAATGGAGATAAATCCTGTACGTGTCAACATCCTTACTAAGCGTTTCGTGAGCTATCTTCGCATCAAGAGTTGCAATGTAAATACTGTGAAACAAATGATTTTACTTGGTGCAGATGTAAATTACAGAGATAGTAGCTTAAACACACTTTTACATGTTGTTCTTCAACATTGTGGTGATAAAGTCAATTTGGTTCATGAATTGCTGGTCGCTGGTGCTCATTTGAATGTGTGCAATATTCATGAAAAATCTGCATTACATTATGCAGTCATGTACTCTGATGATGTTGAAGTACTTCACGAGCTCATTGCACATGGAGCTGTTGTTCACCTCAAAGACAGTGGTAATAACTCACCTTTGCATCTTGCTGTACAAAATAATAAAAAATCATTTGTTGAAGCCCTTATTCATTCTGGAGCAGATGTTAATCTAAGAAATTCAAAGGGAGAAACCCCTCTGATAATTGCCGTGAGAAATGGCAATCTAGAAATTGTTAAAGTGCTTTTGTCTTCAAAAGCATCCGTATCATTAGCTGATCGAAACAAGTCGAGTCCACTGCATGTGGCTATGAAAAGTCCTGTGCCAAACCAGAGCATTTTGATTGAGCTAATGAAATATAGTGCAAATATGTATTGTATGGATTCACATATGCACTTTCCATTAGAGTATGCTGTGCAGAAGTTTTATGCAGACCCCTCGGATGACCTTCTCTCTGCAAGAACCTTATTGAAGTGTGGTGTTCTACAACACAGCCCAGGAATGGAGATGTGGTCTCTGTTTGTTTATTTAAAAAAATATGACATTTATCCTCAGTTGACTGCTTTTAATGAAGAATGTATGCTGGAAATGAAGAAAATGAAATCGGAATTTATTCATAAAAATTTCTGCTTACTTGACTTTGTGCAAGAAGGTTTTGAGTGTAACCCCATGTTTCAGAAAAAAACGGCATACAGAGAGCTGATCTTTAATCAGATATTGTATGTTTCAAGGAATTATCCCGCCTATACTGATATCTTGGCGTATCGTTTGGGGAAGTTAGATTTGTGTTTAAAATCGATGGAATTGTGTGTTTATACTTTCAAAGAATGTCCCGAAGGAAAACAACGAATCTTCTTGACTCCTGATGCAGTCTTCCTAATTGCAGGATTTTTGTCTAATGAGGACGTATTGAATCTCATTACGGCGTTTTCGGATTCCCAACATTTTGCTACTCATGATTTTGGGTTTCAAAATCTAGCATTAGGAAAATCTACGAAAAGGAAACTGAATGAGAAATGTTAAATCATTAAATTTGTTGTTGGATTTATTTATTACGCATGAAACGTGACTATAATAATTTTCTTTTCTCACACTTGAAAACATGGTACTGTGTAATTGTCAAGTTTATGTCTTAACCATGTGGTATTTAAGCACAAATGGGCAAGTTATCTCTTGAAGAAATTCAAATTTGGTTACAATACCATGTTTTCAAGTCTAATCTTTTTTTTAAATATGTGTTTAAAAGCATAATTTATTTTCATGTATTTAAACATATGTGATGATGATATTAAGTTAATACTGTTGTATATTTACTCGAATGAGTTTCTTTTTTCCCAAGCTGCTTTTGTAAAGTTATGCAAAAATAAATTTTCAGTTCCACTTTACTTTTTTTTTCAAATTATGTTATAATTTCTCTGAACATCACTGTTGTGTGGGTGTCATAATAGAGTTTGTAAAATCAATATTCTTAAACTCTGAAGATTACTGTTACTTAAAGGCAAGTGACATTTCAGTTAACAGTGGTAAACCTGGTGTTTAGGGTGCGTACTATTTTCTCGCCAATTTTCTTCGGTGCAATTTTATTTGCCATCTCCAAACACTGTTTAGGATGCGCAATGAACTTTTTAGAAGTCTCCTGCGCATTCGATGCCTACAGCATCTAAAAATGAGAGATTGAGCATGCAATACCTACAGCATTACTGTTATTATAACACTGTACTGCAACAAATAATTTATTTTTTTAACATATGTTACTGTATCGGATTTGCATAGCCATTTTATCCCACAGTATATCCATTTTCACCTGCATGGGATAAAATGGGTGTATAAAACATATGGTTAAAAACTATCTCCCAGCAAATAAATATAAATCAAATTACTTATGAAAGTTACTTAATTTTACTCTTGATATGTGTGATGTATAGAAAAAAACTAAAAAGGCTTAAAAAAGTAATATTTTGACAATACTTCTTAAGTGAAAAGCTAAATGTAGGGTGTTTTGTACCCATTTTACTCCACCTGACCCTAGTGTTCCAGTCGGCAGCCACATAACGCATGCAAATTTTCAAATTTATGATTAGAAATTGGTGCCCGTGGAGCCGGTTCTAGCAAAATTAGACATAGGCTACAGAGAAACAATTTTATAACTAAAAAAAGCAGCGGCATTAGTTGAGGCATTGTGTATACACATAAAATTTTTTTTTTCACCTTTTGTTATTAAATTGCCAATATGTGAAAGAAAGACTGGTGGTGTATGCTCGATTTCGCAACTGATTTCCAGAGATCAAGGGGCATTAACTGACAAATTATGTTACTATTTGTTATTTTTATACAGGGTGTTCCAGTAGAACCTGGGGTCATAAACGCATAGGTCGACCGCTACAGGGGTTCATTGCCAGTGTATTAAATAAAAGATAAGGGAATATCAGATCAAGTGTATAACACAGGTTTAATGGAATCCGAATTTACAACAGGACAACAACACAGTTGCATGAATAACAACACTGAAAGTCGTACGCAACATGACAGATGCGATGGCAAGTAGGATGCCATATCAACAACAAACCTTTAAAATAATGTAGAGTAAGTGTTCAAAGGACTTGCCATCAAAGCTATGGATGCATCACATGTTGTTATTCATGCTGTTGTGAATTTGTATTCCAATGAGCCCCCTGTAGTGGGCAACCTTTGCATTTAGAACCCTGTGTTTGATTGCAAAAGCTGTTTGTCTTGATGTGTACAATCACCCATAGAAGTTTGTCGGTGGAATTTCGGAACACCCTGTATAGAGGCATATGTGCCCTATGTATGTAATTGTAAAGGAAAGAAGGCATGTTGCAAGTTTGCTCCGGGCAGAATAAGTTGCAGCTATGCCAACTGTGTACAGACTATGAAATATTATTTATTTTCATTAAACAAAAATACCTGTGAAGATTTTAGATTAGAAAATCCCTTTCAGAATCCTAATGAGAGGGAATTTACTTATGGTAAATATTTTAGAATTTAATTTATTGATCAGCTAAATAGCTTAAACAAATTCATTCCATTCCATGAGCTATTATCTTCCTTCTAGCATTTCTGTATCTCCAAGCATGTATCAATATGTCTACTTCAGTTTCACATCCACTGCTTGACAGGTAAAGGGCAAAGCCACTGCCCACATCAAAATAGTCTTGCTGATCATACTGAACTTTCAACTGTTGAGAAATTTATATATAACAGCAATTGCCAGAATTTAAACTCCCATCTCTCCAAAAAAGGTGAGATAAACCCTATGAAAAGATGCAATGAAACAATTTATTTATTTTTTTTTGAAATTTCCTTTTTTGCTTCGTTAATTAAATTGTTTGAAAATATATCTTTACATATACTGTGTTACATTTATGTCCTGAATTATATGAAATTATGTATGACTTTTAGTGTTAGTAGTTTTCTTTATTTTTAAAGTAGATTTACAATAACCCAGTAGCAGCTCATTCATTAGGGCTGCAAAGCAGCAGCACCCCTTGAAATAAGTTTAAAAGCTTATATTTTATTTTTATTTGCTTACTTTTCTGTTCTGAGAGTTTGATGATCAATGAAAATGGAGAAAAGTAATAAAAACTTGCAATGAAGACAGAAAATGTTTCCAACAAATCAGAGAGACAAGTTGGGGCTGCAAAGCAAATAGCCCTCAAAATTTGTCCACGGAGCACAGTGGAGCGATGAATCAGGAGAGGAAAAGCAACCCTTTCCCCTTTTGAATTTAGAGGTTCCAAAGGTGCATTTTCCCCAGCCCTGGTTTGGCTCACTCGGAGAGATACACTCAGGTTTTTTTTGGTGGGGCCCTTCACTTCTTCAAAAACTTCCCCTTCGTTTCTTCAGTATGTTTTTCTTCGCTTTCTCTCATAGGCTGTGTGCAGATTTCTGTATTGCTTCATGCTTCCTCGAGAGAAACATGTCTGATTTATTGAATATTTGATTTCTTTTGATAGAAGTCACTCTTTGAAGAAAGGTGTGCGGATAATTTTCTAAAATATTTTTCAGATGTAAATCTTTTTACGGATGGATCAATCATCATTATTAGAGGTGAGAAAAGATGAATGTTGCAGACGCAGGTCACATTATTCAAATTAGGAACATTCTTTTAAACAGGAAAATCCAGTTTTAAGCCGTTTTGTGTACCCCTGGCACATTTCTCAGCTGATGAGCATACTTGCAATTACCCTAATTAATTATTGAAAGAGAGTTATTTTGAATCGGTATTAATTGATCGCTCAGAAGCCAAAGTGGACAAAGCATTTTTTTGACGTGACGATCTTTTCCGCTCCGTTACAGTGATCCAGTCTGATCGAACTTTCTTACGTGACAAAATGCCGTCAGATTTGAATGTAATACTACGGCCACTAATATGCGAAAGAGGTTACCATTCAACGGATGGATCATATTTCTAGAAATTTGTCTCATCATAATTTGTTTTGCCTGTGACATCATCTTACCAGTGTAGGCGCATGCGCGTGATTGGTTATGAATTAGCTTTATGCAAGGTTATAAATAAAGTCTAGCGATGGACACGTGTAGCTCGGAGGTTGAATTCTGGCGTCATTTTAAGAGCTCGAGGGAGTATTACATAGGACCCAAAGTGAGACGTAAAGTATTTATCAAATATAGTAAAATCATTAAATTAGAAAACTTCCAAATCCGCATGTTTTTTTGATTATATACAGTCATTTTCTTTTCAGAATTGATATGAGACTTACAGAATACTTGACAAAACGAAAGACGTATTAAATTTGAAAACTACGGAAAATATGAACATTTTAGTAAATAATGATTTTACTAGACTTACGCAGAAATGTAGTTCTATATACTGTCAACTGTGGCTTCATCAAAGCTATCAAATAAAAACATAAGTAAGGCACAGTTCGGATCACGCCCGTAGATTTTTCTCTTGTAAAACGTTGAGGACAAAATCATAAATGTGTTTTGTATTAATATTAATTTAATTATCAATCTCTTTAATACAATATTTCCATACAAGAGTAGTATATGGTTACGAATAAGAAATCAAGCTACCACAGATCCTTTCTACATGCAATAAACTTGATGATTTATCTTTCTGACATTAAACTACTCTGTGTAAAAATATTGTATTAAAGTTGATAATTAAATTACATATTAATACGAAACTGTGTTTATGATTTTATCTCGAGTTTTCGAAAAAAATCTACAGCAGCTTGGCCCGTGGCCCTTGTCTATATTTTTTTTTATGTCTTCTGGTTTTTTAAAAATTTTAGTGGAATTAATTAATAACATTATTTTTAGTTAGATAGATCCTCGTTGCTTTATTAGGAGACTTTATATACTTTCACTAATCAAATTAATAACCAAAAATTTTAAAATTACTTATTAAAAAACATGATTTTCTCTTTTTCCTAAGGACTTATCCCGCTTTGGCTTCTGAATGACTCAATTGATAATTGGAATATTGTCATTAAAAAATAAGAAATACTAAAACAGTGTTATTCCAGTTTGTAGAGTCATTTTTGAGTGGCCATATCTGTGGATCATATTTTTTGCTGTAAACTCAGCCCAGCATGAGAGAACAATAGACATGTATAGAAAGGATGACGAATATTTGACGAACTGTTATTTTTCTACATAATAATTAAAAAAAAATCACAAATACCAGTGATGAATACTACTGTCAAGGTGTAGAATACAGTCATTTGTATAAAATGTACGCAAAGCGCTTTTTTTATTGTAATTTCTTTTCTTAATTTAATTTTGCGAGATTTTATTTTTTAGTTCATATATTTTCAATAGATGGCGCCTTCAAGCATGAACTTCCTTCCCCACAGGGGTCATCCACTACAACCCAACCCGGAAACAGTCTTCACCGGTGACCTTCCAGATAAGCAGGTCACGCTTTACCGCGCAGATAAATCATACCCATCGTCTGGTATTATATCCGCATTTCGCACCCCCCCCCCCCATCGCGGTTTAAAGACCTCTTTCTGCTTGAATCATTTTGACGCTTTTCGTGATATCTTCCAAAAATATAATTTCACATGGATGATTTTTACACCGTTTTAAATTCAAAAATTATCTTTCTAAATTATACCAATTTAAAAACCATATAATTTAAAATTTACTTGAAAAAAATTACTCCAATTTCAAAATTCCAAATCACCCAAAGAATTTTCGTTCGTATCGCTTTAATGCATACCCCTACTAACAGACGTATTTTCTTTCTCATTGTCTCTAAAACCGTATACGAAAAAATCTAACTTAAGAAATTTAAAATCAAATAACCTTAATCAAATTTTCGTTATTTGAAACATTGAAAGTAATAATCCTGAAAATTTGACATTTTAAGATTAAATTATAATATCACAACACCATGGGTTTCAGAGTTGATACAACAAGTTATAACACTGAATATAATTTGGTTATGGTGTGCATCTTTTTAAAAAATGACAAGAGGCTGTCTTATTCAAACAGCCTCTGATGTGAAAGGCGCAGGACTACTTTACTCGACTGACTGTTTTGTTTCTCGGATGCTCTTTGTTACTCGCGATACTCTTTTGTTTCTCGAAGTTACTCGCGATATTCTTGTTTCTCGATGTTACACGTGATTCTCTTTCTTTTCCCTGAAATACTAATGTATGGGAAATTCTCGAAATAAAATGAAACTAAGATTACAATGAAAATTGTTTTATTTTTTAATAAAATATATTACAATGTCAGTTCTTTTGTTTTGCATTCTTCAGTCGTGCGTGGATATGTTACAATTCTGTGTAGGATCGGCCGATGATATGAAAAGTGACTTACATAATTTAATAATTCGGGACTAATGTTTCTAGTAAAAGTTGAATCAATATATGAATTCCCCAGAGTACTAGGATAATTTGTTGTCACCATGTTCCAATCAAAATGCTTCTTCATGAAACCGAACGCTTTATGATATCTAAGAAAATAAGTATTTATCCAGTTTGAATGTTATGTTTTATGTCAAGACGAAGTGCTTACAAATTTTTGCTTATAATTTTTGAATAATGTGACTGACAAATTCAGCGAGAATTTTCAGGAACCTAGCTGAACCTAACCTAATTTTTTCCCCAGCTGACCTCAACAGCGGTGGCAACCCACAATTTAATAAAGCAGGTAGAATTTCTGAGATTGAATAAAATTTTTCTTCTTTCACTAAAACCTCACATTTTTTCAATCTCAGCATAAGGACTCATAATGCCATCTGGTGGTCGCTAAGGAAACAAGAAAGAAGGACCAAAATGAAATATTTGTAAAATCAAAGGAAATGTATTAGGATCAGGCGAAATATTTTAGAAATTAATTTCCCATTTAGGTGTGTTCAGGACCTACTTGATCTCTTCTGCGGTTTTAAAATAATATTTTGTCAAGACCATCTCTTAAGTTTTAGTTTGTTGCTGCTTGTGTGTTTTGACATCCGTGAAATATGAATGCATGAGTAATTAATTTAATGTAGAAGCCTTCAGTGTTTCACGTAGGCACATTAAGTAATAACTAAATAGGGTCCTTTGGGGTTCCCTAGGGTGAGTTTTTTCGCATTATCTTCAGGACAATTTAGTTTCTTACTTTCATTTGTTTAGAAGAGCCGCTATTCGAACCTTTTCAAATTATAATCAACTAACGTTTAAATTACAGAGCATTATTCTTATTTTTTTCATGTTTCCAAATTTGCTTGCAAATCAGTATGGCGCGTTTTTTTTTCAGTTTGATGACTGACTCACAAATCAACAGCTCTGGCAAACCTTTTAATATAGTATTTAAAACGCATTAAAATTTTAAATGCTTTAAACAGTTTTGTTTAAAATTAATTTTAGTTGCTTATTACCATAACAAAAAATGCATGCAATTCGCGTTTTATTATTTATTTTAAAAAAATGTCTCATTAGATGTTTAATGTAGTCGTAATTAAAAAGCTAATTAAAATTTCATTTCAGAAATTAAATTTTCTGTGAGTGCATTGAATTCTTATTTTATTATCTGTTCTTAAAAACATCGATTGAAATATTTAATGCAATCGTAATTTGTTTTATAAAATATCGTCTGCGGCTCTTATTTCTGTAAGCAGAGCGTATTTTTATGCCTGTCATTATTTGAATCAAATTTTATAAAACTCAGCTCCATGAAACAAGATCAAGTATATCGCACTGAAACTGTCTAGAAGAGTATGTTTTAGAATTTAGAATTTTAGAAATTTTGTATCAGTACAACAATGAAATAAAACACAAGATGTGGTAAACAGTATCTAAAACATTTTAAAGAGGCGACGAAAACAAATGATATGGTGTGAGAATTATGAAATTTTAAATAAAAGAATTAAAAGGAGGCATTTGTGGACGCTGACAAAAGCAAATCGAATGCCAGGCTCGAACTTGAGGCAACCAGGTGGCGGGGAGGCGAACGAACGAGGGAGACCGAAAGAGAACAAAAATGGCGTCCGGTTATATTTTTTTTTAGAAACGGCACTGCAACATTGCAACAAGTTGATGTGGTGCATGTCGCATGTGTGTTCTATCTTAATAGGGGAGAAGCAGTAAACAACTAAACGGAAATGTGTGGGGGAACCTACCAATACTACTGTGGTGCAACCCTAAACAGGTTCCCGCTGGTGTAGTTGGCTTGTCACTCTTCTTAGAACCTTTTACTCGTGGTTCTATCCTTACTTTGGGTTGTTTTTGTCAGCGTCAACAAATGTCTCCTTTTACCTTCCTTAAATTCTTTTATTTTCAATTTCAAAATTCTCACCACATATTAATTGTTTTTTCTCCTCTCCTTAAAATGTTTTAGATCTTGCTTATCACATCTTGTGTTTTATTTAATTGTTCTTCTTATACAAAATTTTTTAAATTCTGAAGATGAACGTATTCTAACGTAGGGATTCTTATGGCTCATTCTAAATGAAAAATACGTGTCTCTTCCAAGAATGCAAAGAAGTCTCTTATATAGTAAAAATCAACATTTATTCATTCAAAAAATTGACAAATAATTACATACAAGAATGACTTCAGATACTTAAATACAGAACATATCTTCAAAATTTTAAGTAAACTTGAAGCTATAAACAATAAGCATCAAAGCATGAAGATGAAATATGTACGATAAAAAAATATCCAGTATATACAATGAAATTTAATTTGCTGCTTATTTTAGCAAGCGAAGAATAATGTTAAAAAGTAAGGAACATAAATGCTGAACGGTAGATTTCTATAAATGCTTGTAGGAACAAAACTTTCAGGAAAGATGCCAGAATTACCCGAAAATAGTGTTGCATTTTCACTATACAAAAATCAATTTCTTAAAAATAAAAATTAAATCTCAGCTTGAAATCGACGGTTTTGAAGATATTTTGATAAAGGGTGGAAATGTCGTTTAACAATTTCTTATTATACCTTCCCTCTCATTACACGCATTGGTGGCGACATCTACCGAGGCTCTGAGAAGTTATTTCAGTTGAAAGTTTCTGTTAATTAAAGTTCACATTGTATAGTATATTTAAGCTGCATGTAATTTATTTTTGAAAATTTCTTTTAAAAATAAATTATTATTTTTGTGATATTTTGAGCTAAAAAGAGACTATAAGAAAGATTAAATTTAGCATAGATTGAAAATATTTCATCGTAGTATTTAGAAATTGTTGTTTGGAATAAGAGGTGGAATTTTTATTTTCCAGTATACTAGAAGAAAGTATTTTAATCGTCGAAAAATCTGACCTCGAAGTTTTGATGAATCTCCACATTTTCAGGCCTTAGAGTCCGAAAGAAAAACATTTTTGGAAATATGTCTGTCTGCGAACATGATAAATAGAAAACGGAGTGAGCTAGAAGGATGAAATTTTGTATGAAATGCTTATGCCAAATTGTCGATTTCTCTCAAATTTCGGACTACATCTCTCTGCAAGAAGTCTATCTGTCTGTCCGTCCGTGGCCAGGTGCACACGATAACTCAAAATGGATGGAATTTAGCAATCACCAGAACTATCGATTTGTAACAAACGAAATTCGGCAAAGAGTTGACCGTCTGTTGGTCTGTATATTCTCAAGTGTGAGAACGCGATAACTCATAAACTCAACGACGTAGATATGTTACGGGTAATGTGGATAATAGGTTATTATGCATAATAACCTCGGTAATTATACATAATAACAGGAGAATATGCATAATAACCAAATAAGAAGGTTAAAGTACATAATTTATGAGAATTTACCACATTAACCGGTTAGCAGTGGCGAATCCAGTGGAGGGGCTATCGGGCTGCAGCCCCCCCCCCCCCAGGGGTAAACCAAAAATCTTGATTTAATTTAAAATCACTATATCTGTTTGATCTTAATTTTCATTTTTAAAAAATAGTAATAAAATCGTGACAACATTGCTTTCTGACTTGACAGGCTCGAACATTTTCCACTTTTCTAGTCATTTCACTTGCACTTGTAGCGTTGGCGTGGTCGAAAACATTTTTGGCTAGTAATTTCATTGTATTTTTTATTTAATTATCGAAAATATTGTAGTGTTCTTTATTATTCTTATTGTCAAGAGAGGAAAGCCTGTAAAGTTAAAGTGTTTTGGCTTATATAAACCTTGAGGTTTGACATTCGGCACTTTATAAAAAATTTTTTTCGCCCCGCCCCCCCCCCCCCCGACCCGAATCCTGGATTCGCCACTGAAGGTTATTATGCATAATTATCAATGAACTTCGGTCAATGTGATTAATTACATTGACATGGGATCTCATTGACCAAACTTCATTGTTAAATCTGATTAATTAAGCATAATTTATTATCTATTATTTAATACAGTTAAAGGTTAGTCTCTTATAGTTAAATCTTTTCGAAACCAAAATATTTGTGGGTTGTCTTTGGACTCTCTCATGTTTCACATGTAGAATTTCAACTGCACTCGCGATGTCTGCGCCAACTAAAGTGGGCACCGGACAGTTTTTTTTAACTTGAAAAACCATCCTACGGCTTCGCTGGCAGCGGTAACCTAGTAGCTTCGCTAGCTCATTGAATGTAAGGAGCGGTTTATCTATACAGATTTGTAATTTTTAATACAAGAAAGGATCATAGATCATTTACTATTATCGAAATAGTATTTACAGCATAAGAAGTAAAAACAAAATAGGGCAGTATTGTGTGACCTGTCATTGTGTTCAGAAGCAAATTTCCCTGTTGGCCTTTCACTAAAAGGTGTGTTTTTTCTCAAAAGAAATCGCACAGATCAACTAACTCTATTCGCTTAAGATTAATCCGATTGAAGTAGTTTTTTTGGTATGGCGAAAAATCTCGTCATGCCCATTGAAGTAGTCTTACTGGTATGACAAAATATTTCGTCACAACCGGTTAACAGGTTAAAATACAGCATGCGATCTTTTGCGTTCTGGAACTTCTGTTGACTCCCCTGTAAAATGTTAAAGTTGCTGCCTACCATTATTTACCCCTGATGCAAATCTGCCAATTTAACACGAATCCTTCTTTGGTGCTTTTACTCGGTCCCACCTATGACGTAGCTTCGGGGTATTTCTGAACTAAAGCCCAGGAGGACGCGCGGGGGTCATTTTATGACCCCAAGCCTTTGGAAAACTCTGATTCCTAGAAAACAAGCCACCTGTTCATTCCTCTCTTATCAGTAGATGAGTTAGTCACCCCCTCAGACTTTTCTGAGTATTTAGAAAATATTTCCGGAATTTTTCGCCCCCTCATACACATTTGGTCAGTTATTGGGGTTATAATATGACCCCGCGCGTCTTTCCGTTTGTTCCGCAGACCAGTTATTAAACGTAGCTGATACGGTCAGCTCGTTATTTTCCTTGCCGAATTGAAGTATTTAACTCTTTCTCACAATGCCGACTCCGTAAGAAAAAGAAATGGAGCGTTTACGTAAACTTCTTGCTGAAGTTGAAACTGATGAAGATCCAGACTTTGACAATGAAGACAATGGATCTGAGGATGTTTTAGAAGAGTTTTTTTTTTTCAGATCATAAAATTTCTGCAAACATGATCCGAAATCGGAAGAGGGCGGAGATCCTGGAAATGAAGATGTGAATAACTTGGAATTGTTTTCGTCGAAAGAGGGCATTGAGTGGAGAAAAACAAAATGTAGGCAAAATATTCGTTGTCATAATATCGTGTCGCGCTTACCTGGAACAAAAGGACCAATGAAAGATGTGACAAGCCCTGTGAAGAGTTGGAAGTTATTCATCAATGATAACATGATACATTTAATTGTAGAGTGAACAAATATATTTATCGAGAAATGCACACCACACATTTCACGTGGAAGAAATGCTTGAGAAATGAACGTCTAGAAATCCGTGCTTTATTAATGGCTAATAATGGAGTAGATTTGATTTGTGGTAAGCACTGTATTGTTACAAACATGGAAAGTCACTTCCCAGCAATGTGAGTCTTATGGTTGGGAAGAGAGTTTTACAGGGATAAGTATGGGATGACTAGCAGCAGCCACGTCTGGTTCCCCGACCTTGGTGACAAACTTGCGACAAATTTGGCGACTTTGGCGACGAAATATGGGATCTCAAAAGTACTGGAATCTTCTCGATATTTCCGTTAGGAGAGAAGATATGCTTGAATGTACTAGAAGATTCCACGTGACGTCACGGCCTGCCTCGGGAGATTATATAAGGAGAGCGCTGGGATGACGGAGAGTGTGTTGATCCATTGGGAACGACTTTAGAGCTTCGTCCGCAGTGGGAGTTAGGAAGCTGGTGAGTTAAGCGCTATTGAAAGTGCAGTTATTGTCGTTACTAGTTATTTGCTGACTGTTTGTGTTGCTAAATATCAAAGTGCTGAACTGTTATTACCTGTGAATTGTTGTCTATTTACAATGCTAATTTGTGCAAGAACTATTGTTTCCTGTACCTGTGCTACGTGTTTTCCTGCATGTTTGTAAATAAACCTTCATTCTTCATTATCCTGCGTGTTGGACTGTTTACCCCATACACCCACGGAAAGACTTTTGCAACAGTATTCTTAATATCTAGAAGTCAAAAGCGTTATTTTTCAAACTAAAAATATAATGATTTTAACAGCGCAGGGTTGAATTTTAGTTTGGGGTCATTTTATGACCCCCGCGCGTCTTAGCGTTCGCTAAGGAGGCGCGCATTCTCTCGTGTTAAATCTGAGCTTTCAAAAATGTTTTTCGTTCAGATAAATGTTCGAGGAAGCGGTAATGCTAGGCACACAGAATATCTGATACATGGCCCTCTCAGGAAGCGAAATCCAGGGATTCCATTAACTCTCGGCACTTGACTCGATGATTCGAGAGCTGAAAGCTTCGTCGAGTTATAAGCTTGATAGCAGATTGGTTTTAATGATCTCAAACTGGAGGATTTAGGCTCGTGCGATCGAAAGCGCTCTCCAGATGAGGATATTTCTGTCAAAGCATTCGCGATGACATTAATTTTCAGCTTTCCACTGATTAGTACAGTAATATTTATGGAAGCAACTTAAAAGGATTGAACCCGAAGATATCGTAAAAAGCATTCACTCGGAGATGAAATGTAATAATTTTTTATCATACTTACCAAACTTTTACTACACTGTAAAAAATATCCGTTTTTTCCCCGGACTTTTTCCGTATATTTGACGGTTTAAAGCTGTTTTGTTGACAAAACGGTTTTTCACCGTTTTCCGCTCCAGCCATAAACGGTTTAAAACCGTCAGTTCAAATTCTATTTTTCGTCATACGGTATTGCTTTCCGTACGATAACTTTCCCTTTTCTTAAATGTAATTTTATTGCATTCATTTCATGTTTTTAATAGGGTTCCATCTCCGCTATTGTTTATACATGTTGCAGTAACCTGTTGTCACTCATGAAAGCTAACCTTAAAACACGTGTTCTGGCAATAGTTGATTTTTACACCACTAGGTGGCGCCACTAGAGCTATAGTGACTTTAAAACTCAAATAGATTATTTTTACTTCATTTTATGAAGTCTCCGGTGGTCTAGTGGCTAGAGCGACTGCCTTTTATTTCTATGAACGCGGTTTCGATCCCCGGCTCGGAGGAGTTAGAAGCTTTGTCACTATCTTGCGTCGAAATCGTCCAAGTAAGTTCAATTAAAAATTATATTGATTAAACTAATTGAAATTAATAATTAAGCCTTGATTTTAATTAATATTCCTAATTGATAATACACATCAGCACATTTCAACTCAACTCAGTCGATGACGTCACTTACTTCGATGACTTAATTTTTACGGAGAAAACTTGATTTCATACGGTAAAAAACCGTTGTGACTACGGATTTACTTCGTAACTTTTACGGGAAAAACTTGTTCCTGTACGGTAAAAAAACGGTGTGCCTACGGATTTACTTCGTAACTTTTACGGTTTTGCACAACCAACCCAGCTGCCAGTTGAAAACCGTTAATTTTACGGGATTTTTTTTACAGTGTATATACAGCAATCTCTCACTTATGCGCGGGCGCAGGGGTCAGCGGAAAAAATGCGCATAAGTGAAAAACCACAAAAGGGAGCTTAAAAGTGAAACATCAATACAGTGTACATGTATTGTTAATTAATACTGTGTATATACTACTAAAAAATGTAAATAAGATTAGTTTAAAAATGAAGAGCCGTACCGAGGGGATCCTGCGCCCTTGGCGGAACTGGCAAAGATACGCCCCTCCCCCCGCACGTTACACATTTTCATTAATTTTTCATCCCTTCTATAAAATCCCTATCCGGAAAAAACTACATTCCCGCAAATATTTTTATACACAAACTTAGCATATTTTATGATTTATTAAATAGGTTTAATAAAAATTCCGTATTCTTAAAAAATACTTTAATGAACTACAGTGGAGAATCCAGGATTCGGGTGTGGGGGAGGGAGGTTGAGGTCATAAAAATTTTGTATCGCCCGCCATGACGAATGTCAAACTTTATGGCTTATGTAAACCAAAACACTTTAACTTTATAGACTTTAATCGCCTGACAATAAGAATAATAAAAAAAACAATACAATACTTTCGATAATTTAAATAAAAAATACAATGACTAGACAAAAAATGTCTTCGACCGCGTCAACGCTACAAGTACAAGTGGAATGACTAGAAAAGTAGGAAAATTTTCGAACCTGTCAAGCCAGAGAGCAATATTGTCACGTTTCTATTATTTTTTTAAAAAAAGAGAAATTAAAAACAAACAGTTATAGTGATTTTAAATAAAATCAAGAATTCTGACTTAGCTCTGGGGGGGGGGATGCAGCCCGATAGCCACCCCTGGATTTGCCACTGATGAACTATATTCATGAAAAATACTGTACACAACAGAATAAATGTATCATCAAATAAATTACAAATTGCACATATTTTCTAAACGACAGAAAATAAAACAAAATCTATATCTTATTGCTTATTGCAGCTATTGAACATTGGCTTTTGTGTGTTGCATAATAAAGAAGAGAATTTATTTGCTTCTCACTATGTATATTGTGTAATACATAAATTACTAATTAGAAATAAAAGTAATTAGAGCTGAAATTAAGAGTTGAGAATATATGAGATGAATTCAAATTTTATTAATATCAGATGGCTTTTTCTAGATCAGAGGTTCCCAACCTGTGGTACGCGCACCCCTGGGGGTACGCGGGGGACAGGTTATGGGTACTCAAAAGTGATTTTGGTAATGGTGGAAAACACAAAATATAAGAATATTCTAGAATTTCGTGCCATCAGATTCGTTTGAAAAATTAAAATCTTACGAGTTCGAAAGCCTTTTTATGGAATAAGAAGGAGAAAGTAGATTAATATCTAGTAATTGAGTAATTGTCAGTTTTCGTCATATATTAATATGAAATTATTACAATGCTATTTTCATTTGTTTTGACGTTGAACAATTACTGTTTTGAAAAATTGAATAAAATGTAAATAAAAAAAATCACAAATTTTATTAAGTTCATAAGAGTCGTTTGATTCTTAAGTTAACATAAGTCCTTGGCGTTATTAATAAAAACTTCTTTTCGCGAAGAGGTGGTTGGGGACGGGGGTTTACAGTAAGGGGTACTCAAAAATAAAAAGACTAATCAAGGAGTACGCGAGTGTGAAAAGGTTGAGAATCGCTGGTCTAGATGATTAAAAATTCAAAATAGTGAATTCACTTTGAACATTTGGTTGAAAAGCTAGAAATAGTTTGTAAGGACTGTTAGTGAAAAATCAGGAATTATATTTTAGTTACAATTTTAATTTCCTCGCTTTGAGCAAATCGAACTCATTTATTACTTCATTGAAGTCTAGTTTTGATGCCTTTTCATATTCTATTGACAAGATTGCTAAATTTGACAGTCTACTTTCACCCATACTAGACCTTAAGTAGTTTTTAATTTGCTGGAACGCATTCATAAGATGCAACACTCACAGGCATTGTCATAAATATCCGCAATGCTATTTCGATGTTGGGATAAGCATTTCGTAACTCATACTATGAAATAACTTTCAAAATATCCAGATGGGAAGCTGTGCTCACAAACAGTATCACCCCGCCCTGCCTTGCCACCCTGGTCTACATTGAGTGACCGGCCTTCACGACTTCATCCATCGGGCACTGTAGTCCCCGCATAGTAGCCCCCATTAGGAGCGGCTCATGCGATGACCCCCCTATTTTACCTGGGTACGACCCGTCATCGGAGATGGGCTCTAAGAGTCACACCACAATTTCTGTATCTACCAAGAGAGCGAGAACCTGCTTACTTATCCAGCAGCTTCTCATCCGTGAACTTCGCCATGCTGGGAACATGTGATTAAATATGCGATTATATAAAAATAAGGAAATTAGTGATAATGTGATTAAATAAGGAAATCAGTTGTCATTTTAAAATTGAGAAGCATTGTTGCAAATCATACATTTTTTTTAATTTCTTTAAATTAAAAAAATTGTGCACTTATTAAATTGGTATCATTAAAAGATATTTTTTTGAATATTAAAAAGACGTAAAAAGTCATTTTTTTTTAGATATTTTTGAAAAATACGGCAAAAAAACTGCAAAATCTTGCCTACTTTTTTATTAACTGATTATTTTTTGAGCTTTAAAAAGTTGACAATGATTCTACTCTTGTTTTGAATAGCATATGCGCCAAATTTTATTAATATCAAGCAAAAATGTCGATTTTTAAAAAAGACAAATAAAATTCATCTTTGTACACATTATTGTAAAGTCAAATGTTATGGTTAAATCAGTTTCAATTATCAAGACAAGTAAAGTCAAGGAGATCTTGAATTTGGTGTAGAATAGCTTCATTAGATTTTTTATGCAATAAACTCTAAAACGAAATACTATAATGTTAACTTTATATGTTGCTTGTAATCATGCTTTTGCATGCATATTTTTACTACTAATAAAAGCGCATGTATGCATAGGTGACTGTCTGTTTATAAAAAATATTTTTATGTATAATTTACAACAATGCTGGATTGAAAGTCAAACCAATTTCACTGATTCATCAAATCTTAATTTAATATTTCTCTTAATGTTTAATTTAATGCTTCTCTTATGTTAAAAACAGTGATATAAAAATTTATTTTGATTAATACAATATAAAACCTTTTGTTGTAATGAAAGGGTGCCATTTTTGTTGCTTTTCTAGTTTTTTTAGTCTAATTTTTTTGTCAATTCTTTGCTACTTGAAATAAATTTACTTTTTAAATGGATTTACTATATTATTTTCATAGATTTTCTTTTTAGCTATGACCTAAAATTCATTTTTTTCACTTAAGGCAGATAATCTTCAATGGAAACCATACCATCTATTTATTTGAAATAATTAGGTAAAATATTCAACTTTTAGTCACATAAATGAAGTATAATAAATGTAATTTAAATCTGAATTATGCATGATCGAAAAAAATTAATTTTAATTGAATTTAATGATATTAAAGAGGCATTCTAACTAAGACTTTTTTAACAATTGAATGTAAAAATCAAAGTCATTAATTTTATTATATGCAAAACATATTGCCTTTAAATGTAATTCAAATTAGCGTGCGAAAAATTAAATAAGTTGATGTATTTAAAATTGGTTGGCATAAATAATATATAATTAATAAAATGGGAGAATCAGCTGGCAGTAGAAGGCGGCTAGTATTTTATACAACAAACGAAATTTAAAAATACAGAAATAATTTGAGTTCACCTCTTGAAAATTAATTTATCTTCTTAGAAAAGAATGAAAATGTCCAAGTATTTCTTTATGCGCCCACTCTAAGATGAAACAAAAACAGAAATGCAACATTTCCTTCGTATTATTTGCTACTGAAGAAACACCAAAGGACCACTCGTCCAATAAGGAGGAAGCCACTTTATCCTTCCTACAATATAGTAAACAAGATAAAATAAGACCTCCCCAACCTGAAACACAAAACTCTAAGAAAAAGAGCGATTCCTCTTTTCCTTTGATTGATCCAAATTATGAGAATTTTTTTGCCCTCCCTCCCCTCTTATCATCTTCTTAGAGGTTCGAAGAAGATTCTTAAGGTTGACGAGTTCTCTTGTCCATCAATTTTACGACTGTAAAATGATATGCAAAAAAAGAAGAAAAAGCATGTTGTTTTGCCATCTCTAGGCAAGAACCACACCCATGGTCAAAAAATGACCCTTTCCGCCTTGCTGGAGGTGCCCTTTTTCCTGTGGCAGAAAGAAACTCAAAGTGTTCATTGCCGCATCAGTTTGTAACATAAAGCTACTTGCTATTTTGTTCCAAGAAACGGCGGAGGCCCTTTCTCCTTCTCTGTAAGAAGGTCAAAATCAGACAAACTGGCAACTTGACCACTGGACAGAACAACTAGCCACTTCTTTAATGTTTAGTAAGCCACTGAAGACTTATTCTCAAATTCCTTTTTATTTGCACAGCAGATCGTACCTATTTAACTCTTAAACTATGTTTTTAAATGGTCATTTTTGCGCCCCCGTTCTGCCTGCGCCATTGGCGGGGCCACCCCCTCGGTACGGCCCTGCAAAAATGCAAATACGTGTATAGCATCCGTTAATTTTTTTTAAGAACACAAAGAAAATGTTAATCACCCAGATTTTTTAAAATCTCTCTCAGTGTCGATTCTGGGACATTAAAATGCTCCGCTATAGCTTTTTCGAGGAGCAAGTATTTTCTTCGAAATTTTAATAACATCCATTTTAAACGAATGCGACAATTTCGTTCTTTTCGCCATTTTAAAGCGTAACCATCTAACCAAAAGTCCAAAGATGGTTCTTTCGTTAGCGATTAATGCCACATGCTACGTACCGTACTAACCTCTCTAATTGGCTGCTGTATAAATGCGACTTTTACTGACGTTAATCACAAGAACCCCCACGTTCACCGCTGTGTATAAGTTAGAGGAATGTGTTCCCGGAATTTGAACAATAGAGTAAGGGCGGCAGAACAAAAAGGGTTTTTGTTCTGATGGAAAAAAACTTTTTGAATTAAGAAAATTTTTGCGACGCGCATAAGTGAGAGGTGCTTTTTTAGATCGGCGCATAAATGAACAAGAGTTATCATTGTTTTCCTATACCCCTGGCCAGGACCGCGAAAAAAGCGCGCATAAAAGACAGCGCGTATAGGTGAGAGGTCACTGTATTTACTATATAGAAAGACAGCTGAATAAATTTTCATCAAATTTTGCTCATGAATTCTGTGAAGCATAAGGGAGGTTTGAGTGAAGGATGTGTGGCAATTAAATTAATAATTAATTTTTAACTAATTAAAAACTGTCTTCAAGATTTTTAATCTTTAGTGTTGCTATTCCTATTGAAAGAAAATATTATAGATATTTCAATGTATTTTATTTATTGGCTTCTGTGTTGGCTCCTGGAATGTCTGATTATATTTTGTATCAATCTTCGGAAATTATTAATAACTTATGAAAAAAATGAGCTTAGTGATTTTTATAAATCGAAAAATTATTTCGTTAAATTTATTTAAATAGTTTTTTTATTAATAAAAACTGTTTCCATAGAAAATCAAATGAGTGAGCTTTAGAGGGCACCAAAAAACTTTTATTTCTTACCCAAATAATTACAACTTGGTCAATTCATGTTTTGCATATATAAAAAAAATACTTTGAAATTGCTCAAAATTTATATTAGCAACTTTTCTGTGTGACGTGTGCGACCCAAATCTCTTTTTCATTTACCATGTAATTAAATTACCATAAAATTAATTTACCATGAAATTTTTACCATTTTTTTAAATAATTAAAACAAAACTTACACTAAAATTTAAGATTTCTGTCAAATTTTGGGCAAAATCCACGAAGGGAATTTTCTTTCCTACCCGTTATTGTGAATGTGAACGACAAAACTCGAAGAGGAAATAGCTAGATGGATGAGATTTAGTGCATAGTTTCGTCGTAAGAGCTGTCGATGTGTATCTTGTATTTGACGAAAGTGAAATGTTTGCAGGTTGCTTTAACCCTTAACGGCCGAGTTGTTTTTCAAATACTCACCCATAAGACGACGGAAAATTAGGTGGAATTCTAGAACGTTTATAAGGATGAAAACTTAAACTAAACATTTAAACTGGTTATTTAGATATAAATTCAATATATTTAGTTGATTTATAATTTTATAAATGAAATTAATTTTCATAATTTTTGAAAGTATGATATGGTCAACAAACCAATGATGTAATAAGTTGAAATATTTGATAAAGAAAACTACAGCGATGCTAAATAAATAAAATTAAAAATAAATTCTTTTCATGTCCCCGTAGCGGGGCCTTTTCTTTTCTATGGCATAAGTGTTATGTCCCCGTATTGGGACCTTTCCTTT